>JBBPBX010064646.1:0-12441 GCA_038048925.1 Garcialebias charrua | reverse complement strand
AGGAGACAGAGCATTTTCAGCTCTGGCTCCTAAATTGTGGAACGAGCTGCCACTGAAGGTCAGGCAGGCCCCATCAATATCTGTTTTTAAAACTCGTTTAAAAACACATATGTTTTCATTGGCTTTTAAACCAGAATGAGTTCACATCTCTGTTTTAATGTTGTATTATTTTACTTGTGATGTTCCGATATTTATATGATTGAGATTGATTGTTTTTATTGTTTTGTGCTTGTTTTTATTCTTGTACAGCACTTCGGACGGCTGCTGCTGTATTTTTAAGTGCTTTATAAATAAACTGGTATGGTATGGTATGGTATAAAATTCAATTTTTTATTCATTTTCTGAGAGACGGACTCCTCTCGTTTTTAGCTTTGTTAGCTTCTGGCAGACATTAGCAGCAGAGCTAAACACTCGGTCCATATTGCCGGGTTGACTCAGCGGTCACGCGGTGCGTCAGCGGTGGATGACGCGTTACGTCGGCGGTGACGTAGGTGCGACCTATACACCCGTGCGACCTATTTATGGATTTTTCCAATTTATTGATAAATATTGGACACTGCGACCTATACAACGGTGCGACCAATACAACGGAAAATACGGTAGTTAAAAGAGAGAGTGTATATTTTCTTAAAGGAATTGAGATGTTTGTGAAGCCTTATGTTAGTAGTAGTTTGAAGGAACGATCCACAGACCTCAAACAACAGTCACAGACCTCAAGTTCTTTTTAATGTTTTTAACTCTGTTGTGAATCCTTGTGATGCTGCTGGTCATATTGTTGAATCTCCTGCACTGTGTGAACAGTTTTCAAAGTTTTTTTATAGATAAAATCACTGCTCTGAGACCCTCTTCAACACAAATTTACACAGATCCATCCTCATCCCCTCCATCCTCAGCTGCGTTTGAACAGTTTGAACCAGTGACTTTAATCGTTTTAAAGGACATTGTGGATTACATGCATCCTTCTAATTCACCTTTGGACTGTGTTCCCTCTAGACTGTTCAAAGAAGTTTTTAGCACACTTGGTCCATTAGTTCTTGTCATGATTAACATGTCCCTGTCATCTGGCTGTGTTCCAGCTTCTTTTAAACATGCTGTGGTGCAGCCTCTCAAAAAGAAGAAAAACCTCGATACAACACTGCTCTTAAATTATAGACCTATTTCAAAACTACCTTTTCTACGGAAGCGTATTGCATTCAACCATGAAATTTTTTTTCTGGAGCTTATGTAGTAAAAACGTGATAATTATGTAGTAAAAAAGTGATAATTATGTAGTTAAAACGTGATACTAAGTAGTGAAAACGTGATATTATGTAGTGAAAACGTGATACTATGTAGTGAAAACGTGATACTATGTAGTGAAAACGTGATATTATGTAGTGAAAACGTGATAATTATGTAGTTAAAACGTGATACTATGTAGTGAAAACGTGATACTTAAGGCTGAAATATAGCTGAGCGTCCTCCCTTACACCACTCTACGCGCGCATTTTGTGCGCATGTGTTTTGCTGATATACTTCAGAAACTATCAGCTTTCAAACGCTCGCGTTCTCCTTGTTGTAATATGAGCAGCTGCACACGGAGGGGACTCAACTGAGCTCGCTGATTGGTCACTTGCTGACACGCCTACTGAAATGATTGACAGCTTTCAGTCAGCTGACTCAGCTGACTCAGCTCATGCAGCTCGCTGAAGACTGCTGCGGTGTTCTGATGCGGTGTTTCTACTATCAGAAGCCATCAGAAGCCATGGCTGACAGCTGAGGTCCACAGACTCCTGAAAGCCAGGAATGCTGCCTTCAAAGCTGGAGATCAGGTGGGCCTGAAAGCCAGAAAGAACCTGGACTAGGGCATCAGAAAGGCCAAGAAGCAGTATTCCAGGAAAATAGCTCACCGTTTCAAGGACAGCAGGGATACACGCAGTCTGTGGCAGGGAATACAGACCATCACAAACTACAAACCATCCCCCCAGACCTGTGACAGCTCAGCCTCTGCGCTGAATGAACTGAATGAGTTCTTTGCTCGGTTCGAGGCAAGTAACAGCACACCAGCACATAAACTCCCCCCCTCTCCTGATGGCCAGGTGCTGACGCTGTCCTCAGACAGCGTAAGGCGATCATTCATCAAGATTAACGCCCGGAAGGCCTCTGGTCCTGACAACATACCTGGTCGTGTGCTGAAGGACTGTGCAGGGGAACTCGCAACGGTCTTCACGGACATCTTTAACATCTCACTGAGCCAGGCCATCGTCCCCACCTGTTTCAAAGCCACCACCATCATCCCTGTCCCAAAGAAGGCAACGCCCGCATGCCTCAATGACTATCGCCCAGTAGCACTCACCCCCATCCTGATGAAGTGCTTTGAACGGCTAGTCATGAAAAGCATCACATCTGTCCTCCCTGCCTCCCTGGATCCCTTCCAATTTGCATACCGACCTAATCGCTCAACCGACGATGCCATCTCCTCTGCCCTCCACACAGCTCTCACACATCTGGACACGAAGGACTCTTATGTTAGAATGCTGTTCATCGACTTCAGCTCGGCATTCAACACCATCATCCCCCAACAGCTCATCCTTAAACTGGACAGTCTGGGGCTGAACACCTCAATGTGTAACTGGCTGCTAGACTTCCTGACCGGGAGACCACAGACAGTACGGGTCGGGAGTAACACATCTAGCACCATCACATTGAACACAGGGGCCCCACAAGGATGTGTGCTGAGCCCCCTTCTATTCACCCTGCTAACACACGACTGCACACCATCATACAGCTCCAACCACTTCATCAAGTTTGCGGACGACACAACAGTGGTGGGTCTCATCAGCAACAACGATGAGACGGACTACAGGAACGAGGTGAGCCGCCTGGCCTTGTGGTGCGGACACAACAATCTCACTCTCAACGTGGAGAAGACAAAGGAGATTGTTGTGGACTTCAGGAAGAGGGATGCCCAACATGCCCCTCTGACCATCAACAGCACCACAGTGGAGAGAGTAGACAGCACCAAGTTCCTGGGAGTGCATGTCTCAGAGGACCTGTCCTGGAGCAGGAACACTGCATCACTGGCAAAGAAGGCTCACCAGCGTCTCTACTTTCTCCGCAAGCTGAAAAGGGCTGGAGCTTCAACCCCCATCATGTGCACCTTCTACAGAGGTGCCATAGAAAGTGTCCTGACCAGCTGCATCACTGTGTGGTTTGGTGCATGTACTGCATCCTGCCGCAAGAGCCTCCAGCGCATCGTGAGAGCAGCTGAGAAGATCGTGGGCACCTCCTTTCCCTCACTGCAGGACTTACACAGCAACCGCCTCACTCGGAAAGCCCTCTGCATGGCAGGTGATCCCACACACCCACTACACAGCTGCTTCAGCCTGTTGCCTTCAGGGAGGAGACTGAGGAGTCTCCAGGCTCGAACCAGCAGACTGAGAGACAGCTCTGTTCATCAGGCAGTCAGGATGCTAAACACTCTGCCTGCTCTGCCCCCCTCCCATTTGAACTGCCTTAACACAAAAAACTTTCTCACACATTACCACACAACACAAAGATTTTAACACTGGACTCTGTGTCATCAAACGGGTTATTCACTAAACTCTCGGTCATGTGCTCATTCAGTTTGCACTACTTCTCATATTTGCACTAATGTTTGTATTATATTACTGCCTAGGGCTGGGCGATATGGAAAAAATCATATATCACGATATGGACTTTTTTATATCACGATAACGATATATATCACGATATATACAACACGATGTGTGTGTGTACAGGAAAAATTTGGACCAAAGTTTTTTTATTTTATTATTTTACTACAGATAGTTACAATTATAAGAATGTGAACAAAAAGAACAAGGAAATTTGGACCAAAGTAGAAACTAGATCTACCTAAGATCTACCTTAATTCAAGGAGTACGATTATGGAATGACTTAATGCCAAATGACAAATGTTAAGGAAGCCAAATCATTCCTTGTATTTAAGAAACTGGTAAAAAATGAATTGCTAAAAAAATATAAATGAATCTAATTTAATGTGTGATATATGTGAATTGAAAATTGACTGAGTTATTTACTTATTTTGTTACTGTATTATAGAAAATATTGTTTGAACTGTTATTAGATGAATAAGGAGCAGATTTAACTAGATTTATTCTTCATACAACAGAAAAGGATTAAAACATTACTGCATTAAAACATTAATCCTTTTCATAACCTTTCATTTTATTTTTTTATTTTTTTTCTATTATGAATACGTTAATTGTTGTATTTCATATTATAAAATGAATAAACTAACAAACAAACAAACAACTCCTTTTCTACTTTGGTCCAAATTTTTCCTGCAGGTGGCGGTAAAACAACAGCTGCTAATGAAACTCACGAAGAAGAAATCCGCTCTGAAGTTTGAGTAAACAAAGCAAGAAACAGAAAAGAGAAAACGTTGCGTTTGATTGCGGTTCTGTTGTGTCTCTGGTCTGTTTTGTATTGGTTAACTGGACCCGAGTTCGGACTCGGTTGGACTCTGGGTTCGTGTCCTCTGGACCCATTTTGTCTCCGAGTTTCAGCGGAGCGAAATAATGGAAGCTAACAAGGTGAGCTTCCCCCTCTTTTTGGTAAAAGTTATTCTTCTTGGACTGCCTGTGCAGCTGTTTCTCCTTGTTGTGATGACACCGGCTCCATGCGCCTGCGGCTCTGTTGCTCTCGAGTTTAACAACGTAAAGCATGTGTCGCAAACCCGCGCGTGCGTCAAACAAAGCAGCGCCGTCATCTCGCAAAACCCCATATGAAGCTTCTTTGCGACAGTTATTTTTTTATTCTTATTTATCACGATAGAGACGATAGAAGGAAAGTAGCACGATAGACACGTTTCTATCGTCCCCACGATATATATCGTCATATCGCACAGCCCTATTACTGCCTATAGTCATAATACTGTTTACATTCTCTGTTTACATTTATTAATACTGTTTACTTTTATTACTACTGCTTACATTTAATTACTACTGTTTACATTTACACTACTCTAATATCTACACTACTGCTGATACATATACAGTGTTCTCTGACCGGCCTTATTTAGGGATGCCCAATGTGCCTTACTGCATATGCCACTTTTGCCTCTATAACAACATCAACTACTACCTCATACATATACTGTGTACATATACTATGTACATTAACTCATATGCTGCTTTGCCACTTTGCAAATGTCAATGCTAGAAACTTTTAGTTTATTTTATAGTTATACTTTTTATACTTTTTTATACTAGTATGCAAAAACTCAGGACAGTATTATGTTCATTAAATGTTTAGTGTTTTAGTTTTAGAGTTGGTGTAAATTTTCATACTCTTATATCACTATGCAAAAACTCAGGACAGTGTTACAGTTTTACTATTTTATGCTTATGTCTATTATTATATGTTTCAGTGTTTCAATGTTTAGATGTTTACTGTTGCACCAAGGGACTGAGAGAAACGCAATTTCGGTCCTGTGTATGTCCTGTATAGTACATATTGCAGATCTGACAATAAAGTTGACTTTGACTACTATATATGTTATAAAAGTTCTCTCAGAAATAAAAATAATAACAGGGAGTGCTTTTCCTGCAGCACACAGCCCACCAGGGATATTTAAAAGATTGCGCACCCAGGTAGGACATGAATTCATTCATTTCAATCATCGAGTGAATGGAGGAAGAAGTGATTACTTGACTTTAGGCAAAAAAACAAAAGAAAAGGCCCAATCAGCGATAAAAAAGAGGAATTTAATTCATTTGTGTAACATACAAAACAGTCAGGTGCCGGGGAAGTTTATGGTCAGACACCGCGCATCGCGTATGCGTATGTAAAAAAAAAAGCTTTGCGCGTACGTGCCCTGAGGGGCTACGCGGGGCTACGCTTTTGCCTTGACGTATGTACGTGGCGTATAGGCGTATCGTGAGAACGCTCAAGTATATCTCGGCCTTTATGTAGTTAAAATGCGATACTAATTCAGGAGGAGCGTTTCCTTTAAATACAGTAGACCTGCTGACTTCCATATATGTCAGATGGGACAATGGTTAACACAACTACCTTTCATGCAGATGACCCAGGTTCGAAACCGATCTGGTGTGACTGATTTTTTTTTCTTCTTTGGATTATTTATATAATAATATTTATGCTGAAAATACTTTGCTTATCAGTGAAGTAAACACGAGGGTAACCACCATATTGTGTCTTTAAACACGTACGGTGCCACCCAGATGTAAAGGATTTATGAGGAGGACAATATTAATACTGACCTCCTTTTTACCTTAATTAATTTACTTATTCAGATTGAATAGTAAATTCACGGATTCTTTTCTTTTTCAGTTTACCCAATATTTCTGTGATCTTTGTGATGGATAAATAACCATAGCCATTAAGTGACTGAAAACGGTGATTTTAGTTTGGTATGCCAGGAGACACTACCATTTATTTAAAATAAATCAACTAAAATCAACATCATTACACTTGATTGACAGGATTTCACTTTCTTGCAATATAACACGCATCAGCACATTTAAATGTAACACAACAGACGTAAATATAGATGTTAAAATACTTAGTCTGAGGGCTCTTAGCTTAAAATATAGTTTCCAGCTTAAAATTGAGAGGAAAAGGGATAGGAGGAAAGATGGAGAGATTAAGGAGGGAAGTTATTTATCTTGAGTGTAACCAGAAATGACACTTTCCATCCGACTTCGGCTAAATCCCAGGTACGTTTGTAAACAGCTCTTTACCTTTTGACAACAGCCCGGTAAGAGAAGACCTTGTAGCTTTCAGATGCACGGAGTCCTTGCGGGAACCAGTACATCTGAGCAGGTTATTCGTTTACCTTCCAACGTCTCCTGGTTTCGCATTGGTCATCAGAAAATGTGGCAGCTCCTGGCCTCTGGCTCAAGATAACTTATTCCAGGAAGGAATAAACAAAGTTTGAGCTTTCGCTCGTCCGAAGTGGACTCATTTTATGCTTCCTCTGTCCTGGGTTACATCAGTACATGTGCTGAAAATGTATCCATAAGAAAGTGTGTTAAATTTTACCCCAATCAAAAACCCTGGCTAAATAAGGATGTCCGCACCCTGCTGGCAGCCAGGGACACTGCATTCAAGTCTAAAGATACTGAGGAGTTGAGAAAGTGCAGGAGAGAACTGGATGATGGCATAAAGAAGGCCAAAGCCGCGTATGCACAGAGGATCGAGGGACAGTTCACCTCACATGATCCAAGGAGCATGTGGCAGGGCATCAAATGCTTAACAGACTACAAGGGCAAAAGCAAACAATGCCCCAGGGACCCATCCCTGCCTGATGCCCTCAATAAGTTTTATGCACGTTTTGATGATCCAAACAGACCAACTAGCACCAGACTCACCTCATCACCAGACGAGGAGCACCTCAAAGTGACCGCAGCAGAAGTGAGAGGCAGTCTCAGAAGGATCAACCCTCATAAAGCTACGGGTCCAGACAACATCCCAGGGAAAGTTCTGAAGGAATGTGCGGACCAGCTCTGTGAGGTGCTGGCTGACATCTTCACCACCTCACTTGCACTGGAGTCAGTTCCCACCTGCCTGAAGACCGCCACCATCATCCCAGTCCCAAAAAGCTCCACAGTGACTGGTCTGAATGACTACAGACCGGTGGCTCTCACCCCGATAGTCGCTAAATGTTTTGAGAAACTGGTCATGTCCCACATCAAGACAGCCGTCAACATCAACGAGGACCCTCATCAATATGCATACCGTGAGAACCGATCAACAGAGGACGCCATCTCCTCCGTGGTCCACACTGCTCTCACCCACCTGGATCAGAAGGACTCATACGTGCGTCTGCTCTTTGTGGACTTCACATCTGCCTTCAACACCATGATCCCCCAAACTCTGATAGACAAACTATCCACACTTGGACTAAGCCCCTCTATTTGTAACTGGGTCTTAGACTTCTTAACAGACAGACCACAGTCCGTGAAGATCCACAACTTCTCCTCCTCCACCATCACCCTCAGCACTGGCTCTCCTCAGGGATGTGTGCTGAGCCCTCTTCTGTTCACTCTGCTCACATATGATTGTACAGCCACACATCCAGGCTGTCATATTGTTAAGTTTGCAGATGATACAGCTGTGGTGGGATGCATCACAGATAATGATGAATCCAGCTACAGACAGGAGGTGGAACATCTGGAGAGCTGGTGCAAAGAGAACAACCTTCACATGAATGTGAAGAAGACGAAGGAGATGATTGTGGACTTCAGAAGGAACAAACACACCCACACCCCACTGTATATAGGTGGATCTGCGGTGGAGGTGGTCTCCAGCTACAAATACCTGGGTGTACACATGAATGATAACCTCAGCTGGAGCAATAACACCACCAGCCTGATCAAGAAAGGTCATCAGAGACTCTACTTCCTCAGACGGCTGAGACGAGCCGGTCTGAGAAGCCCAGTCCTCACCTCGTTCTACAGGTGTGCAGTGGAGAGCGTCCTGTGCTCCAGCATCAACGTGTGGCATGGAGGCTGCACAGTTGCAGAGAGAAAAGCTCTACAGAGAGTGGTGAAGGCTGCACAGAAGTCTGTGGGAGTCAGTCTCCCCACCATCACAGACATTTACACCTCCAGATGCAGAAAAAGAGCCACCTGCATCATGAAAGACCTCACTCACCCAGCACACTCACTCTTTGCACCACTCCCCTCGGGACGGAGGTTGAGGAGCATCAAATGTAGAACCACTAGACTGAGGAACAGCTTCTACCCTGAGGCTGTCAGACTCATGAATAAATAAATAATAAGAATAAACACTGCAAAATGTCACATCATACTGATACTGATCTGTTTCTTGTTGCTGCGTTCATCTGTGACCATCTGCTCATGTTCGTGCTGCTGTTTATAATGATGTTTTTCTACTACATTAGGGCTTAGTGTATTACTAGCTGATGTGATGTCTCTCTTAGTTAATCCTAGATGTTATTATTGTATTTCTCTTGCATTTGTTGTTGGATGTAACTGGGACCCTGTGTACATAATCTCGTTTTCAACACATGTACTACATGCGGTGCAAATGACAATAAATTCTCTCTGACTCTCTGACTCTGATAACAACATGTTATTAGTCCTTAACTGGATGACGTGTCCTTAGCGTGTGACTAAACGTCCATCCAGCTCTTTGGGAAAAGTTCACATCTCTCGAAGTTCCCAGCAGACTCTGACGTTCCAGCAAGAGCTTAGAACTTTAGAAAGGATTCTGAGATGAGAGGGACTTGTCTCTTTTTCATTGGTTAAAAAGACAGTCGAGGAGTGCACTTGTTGTTATCAGAGTACAAGGCCACAACTAGCAGCAGAGAGGAATTGTTTAGGAAAAGACAGAGAATGCTGGAGTCATTTTCATGAAAACAACGGATTAACTGTCTTCTTATGTCTAAACAAAACGGTCGGGTCTCTGTGACCCGAGTGTTCAACTTTAACACAGCAGGAGTGACACAGTAATGCTTCACATTTCAGAATAACAGCATATAACATATGTGATCATGATATATTGTAAACTACAACACTGCTCATGAATAAACACACGTGATGCTTCTGATTATATTTGTATTAGACCAAAATCAAAGATAGAAATAGTCTCTTTTTGAGTGAATCTGTCCTTTGATTTAAACTAATAAAAATAAACTGTGTTAAATGTCTGGTTACTGAATGGTCAGTAAAAGTCATCTCTGGAACAGTTCAAAATACTGTATACACAAGTGTATCAGAGTGGACACGGTTATGCCCACTACATCTGCGTGATTGGGGTGTAATGTGATTAAGTGATGTCTTAATTTATTAGGCTTCATGCTGTCCACTGCTAATATTTTAAGACATAACAGACACACCGGTCTTTCCTCATCTCCCACCTTCGTCATAGTGAAGCCAAGCGCTAAATACGCTTCGTCATATTTCCTCGTCTTAGCTTTCTGGGGACCTGCTTTATCTTTGTCTGTCTTCGTCTTTCTTTTCATCCCTGTTAAATATTTCTCCATGCTGTATCTTCGCTGCACTTTCAAAAACTTCTCATGTGCTGCTGTGGCTTCTTACTCTGTGAAAAAACTATTTTGCGCGCTCAGTCTGACAATAACTGCGCCACTGCCCCTACTGGCGCGGATGTGTAATTACACTTACCATTTCATACAGTTCAATACAGTACAGGTGACCCCCGACCTACGACCCCATCGACCTGCGAACCACGGGACCTACGAACATATCATATTTAATAAAAATATGAAATTACTGTATTAAAAAAAAAAAAAAAATTTTTTTTTTTTTTTGTGTTTTTGTGTTTAAATGTTCTTAATTTCATGTTCTGGTTGTTTTAAAGGCTTTATAAATAATAATTATGATAAAAAAGATCATTTCTGATCATTTTTGAGCAATTTCTGAGCAATCTTGGGCAACAGGAAGTAGGTCTTCAGTTTACACGGTCACAAATTAATGTAGAACACCGGACGGCGGACGCCATTTTAGGTTCAGTCACTGGGGTCTCCGGTCACAGAACACCGGACGCCATTTTAGGTTAGCTGCCCGGGAGCCAGCCGAAGACTGGTGACCAGGATGGCTTCATATGGATTAATTACGAGCTGGAAACGTCTCTGTGAACTTTGTGGATGTCTCAGGCAGCAGCGGATTTATCGCCGATCGTGCCAGGCCGCCGTGCGAACACCTCCGGCCGGCCTGGCTACACCTCCGGCCTGGCTAGCTCCAGAAGCTAACACGGGAGCTAACACGGTAGCCGGCCGAAGACTGGTGACCAGGATGGCTTCATATGGATTAATTACGAGCTGGAAACGTCTCTGTGAGCTCTGTGGACGTCTCAGGCTGGAGCAGGAGCTACAGATTGATCGCGCCGCCGCTCCAACACCAGCTCATGGCTTGGCTAGCAGAAGCTAGCCAGCTAGCTAACACAGGTCTGGAGCAGCTGCGGTGGTTCACTGGCCGGCCGCCGCGCTGCTCGGCCCCGACAACAATCAACGCATGGCAACCTAAGATGTCGGCTTTGACCATCTCAAAGTAAGAAAATATATTTTTATTTATTCTGTAAATGTGAATAGCAATGTTTAACATTACAGTACACTACTGTACATTTAATGTGTGTGCGCGCTCCGTTAGCATGATAAATAAAGGTTGAATGAATGAATGAATAATTTTTTTTAAATATAATTTTCACCCCCTACCTACGAACGGATCGAGCTGCGAACCGTTCTTAGGTCCCTAACTCGTTCGTAAATCGGGGGTTTGCTGTATTATCAAAATGTAAACACTCAACAACAAACCTATCAAAAGTAATGGCAAAAGACTGAAAATAGTTTATATTTTTGCAATAAATGCATGTACAAATAAGCTAACATGGAGTGCCTGTATGTTGTTGTTTTTTAAGTTTCGTTTTACGCAAGTTGAAGCAGTTGAAAGACTTCCGCTTTAGGGCTTAAAGTTTGTTTACAGAACTCCTTTGGTTTTTTTTTTTTTTTTGGAAAAAACCTGTTGTGTTCCTTTATTACAAAGCGATGTTTTTTTCCACAGTGCTGTAGTTTTGTAGAATAGGACAATTGTCGACTCAGTGATTACACGAAATAGTCCAATTGTCTGTCATGTTGTTTGTAGAGTGATGGACACTCAATAAAATGCAGAGATTTGTCAACAGTTTGGTGTATTTCTTTAACTTTGACCAGTTATGTTGTTGCTCTGAGGTGTTAGTAACTGTAATTGGACTATTTCGTGTAATCACTGAGTCGCACACAGAGTTTCTTTATTGTTGTTCGCAATGGGATGTGTGCAGTGCAGCGAGATTATGTACACAGGGTCCCAATTACATAAAACAATAAAATGTAATAGAAAAACTGTAACATATAAGATATGAACTAAGTTAAAATGTCCTTAAAATACAATAGGCCCTAACAGCACAGAAACATCACATGAATAGCAGTACAATCGTGAGTTTGTATGAGCTAGCAGGTGAGCACGAACGAACACAGCAACATGAACAGATCAGCACCAACTTCGTGATTATTCACAGCAATGATTACCCTTAGTTGACCTACATGTTTACAAGCGTAGACTGCTTCTTGGGAGACCTTCACAAGATGTTCCTGCCCGCCAATCGGATGTGGGCCCCAAAGCATGATGTTGCCACCACCATGCCTCACAGTTGGCATGGCCTTTGTACCTATAGGCCTAAGTGACATTTATGGATATTTTCCTATTTTTATAAACCATTTTTGGACTGAGATGACCGTTTCCGTGACCCAGTTTTGCACATTTTATAAGTAAAATGGTAAGTGTAATTACACATCCGCGCCAGTAGGGGCAGTGGCGCTGTTATTGTCAGACTGAGCGCGCAGAATAGTTTTTTCACAGAGTAAGAAGCCACAGCAGCGCATGAGAAGTTTTAGAAAGTGCAGCGAAGATATAGCAT
>JBBPBX010064645.1:3141-14897 GCA_038048925.1 Garcialebias charrua | reverse complement strand
TTTCCAGCCCCCTATGAGGAGCCCCAAAGCGCTTTACAATACCAACCATCCACCCATTCATACACACATTCATACACCGGTAGTGGCAGACTACCATACAAGGCACCATCCAGTCCTACCGGGAACAACTCGGGGTTAAGTGTCTTGCCCAGGGACACAACGACACATGGTGTGAGGAACCGGGATTCGAACCTCCAACCTTCTGATTGGGGGGACAACTGCCATTACCACTACGCCACGGCCGCCCTTGGATGCTAATGATTATTGTGCTGCACTTTTCCTAGACCTGTCTAAAGCTTTTGACACAGTGGATCATAACATATTGTGTCATAAGCTCTCAGAAATTGGTTTCTCTGATCCCACCATTGGTTGGTTTTCTAATTATCTTTCCGAGCGGAGGCAATGTGTTCAACATAAATGTACTTCTTCCAGTTATTTAACAGTTAAAAAAGGTGTACCACAAGGCTCAGTCTTAGGACCAACCCTCTTTACAATCTACATAGCTAATGTAGATCAGAGCATCCCTGATGCATCCTTACATTTCTATGCTGATGATACAGTTGTTTACTGCTGAGCTAAAACAGTAGCTAAGGCTTTCCAGTTTCTGCAATCTGCTTTTGACATCATCCAGTCAGATTTGTTCCGTCTCAAACTTGTCTAAATGCTGATAAATCAAAAGGGATGTTTTTTTCAAGTAGGAAGTCGGTCCCAGCAGATCTTCCTCTGATTTTATCCTCAAACGGTGTCCCAATTGAGTTTGTTGATTCCTATAAATATTTGGGTATCCTGGTTGATTCACATCTCTCTTTTAAACTCCACATGGAAAACCTGGTAAAGAAACTGAAAGTTAAACTGGGTTTCTTTTTCAGAAATAAATCATGTCTAACATTGAATGCTAGGAAACGCCTTGTATCTGTGAATTTCCTTCCCTCCATTGATTACGGTGACATTATCTACATGAATGCTCCTACAAGCACCCTGCAGATGTTGGATGTTGTCTATCATGGTGCACTAAGATTCATAACTGGCTGTGATAATAATAATAATAATAATAATAATAATAATAATGTCATATTTTTGTCATCTATGCATGTTTCCACACAAGACGAAATTTGACTCTGCATTTAACCCAATCACCACCAGGTGGCAGCGGGCAGCTATAGAAAGCGCGTCGGGGAGCAGTAGTGATTAGATGTGCTGCTCAAACACACCACAAAACTATGCCGTGACTGGGGTTCGAACCAGGGTCCTCCGGATCCCAAGTCCAGTTCCCTTACCACTACACCATCTTGGCCACATTGTACCCACCACTGCACCCTGTATTTACTGGTTAACTGGACATCATTAACCTCACGCAGACTTTTCCATTGGTACACTTTCATCTTTAAATCACTTATTGGTCTGCTGCCCTCATACATCTCCTCCTACATGTCCTTGCGTGAGTGCATTTACAGTGTGCGCTCTCAGGACATGATCACCTGCAGTGTTCCATCAGTGAGGACTGAACTTGGAAAAAGGGCCTTCTCCTATTATGCTCCTGCTTCCTGGAATATCTTGTAAAAAGACTTAAAGCTCTCGGCCTTGCCCTCTCTAAATGGTTTTAAGAATCTGTTGGAATCCTGGCAAAAACCAATGCAGATATGTTATTTTTTTATTTTATACATCTATCTTAGAATGTTTTGCTAGTTTTTGAAACTTTGTTTTAAAAAAATTAAAAAATCTGTATTTCTCTCATGTTTTTCTATTGTTTATTGTTTAAGGAAATTCTACCATTGCTGTTCATCATTCTTTAGTTTGTAGCAGGTCGCTCTTGTAAATGAGTCCACGAGACTCAATGAGATTTACCTGACTAAATAAAGGTTGAATGAATCATCAGGATGTCCTCATACCCACGGACAACATAACAGCCACAGCTTACATAAACCACGAGGGCGGGGTTCGATCAGCCCAGCTGTTGAAAACAGCCTGGGAGCTGCTCTGCTGGGCAAACGTTCACCTCAGATCACTGAGGGCTGGTTACATCCCAGGTGTGCTAAACAGAGGTGCCGACATCATGTCGAGAGAGGGGCCTGGACAGAGATTGGATGTTACACCCGGACCTGGTGCCTCAAATCTGGTCCAGGTTCGGGAGGGCGGAAGTGGATTTGTTTGCGACGCCAGAGAATTCACAGTGCCCCCTGTTCTTCTCCCTGAGTCCCCTCGACACCCCCCGTTGGGGGTGGACGCATTTGCTCATAAACCGTGGCCGAGGGTATTGAGTTATGTTTTCCCTCTAGTTCATCTGCTATCAACACTGCTGGAAAGAGTGAGAGAGGAGGGAGTATCAGGCATTCTGATCGCTCCAGAGCGCGTGAACGCATCATGGTTTCTGGTCCTGCAGCAGCTGACAGGCCGCTCCTGGAAACTCCCTTGGAGAGACAATGCTCTACTGCAGGCAGGGGGTGCAATAACGAGCCCTCCGGTAATAGGCCAGTATCTGTAGGCCTGGATGCTGAACGACAGCGTCTAGAAAACCTTGGTTTCTCTAAATATGTCATTGGAACCATTCAGGGCTCACGTGCACAGTCTACAATAGCTGTTTACACTTCAAAATGGGCTGCTTTTCAGCGTTGGTACGTGGAGAGACATCTGGACCCATGTTCATGTCACTTGGGTCCAATTTTGTCTTTCTTACAACTATTGCTAGACAGAAATGTGTCTTTCAGCACCATTAAAACGTATGTTGCAGCAATTTCTTCATGTCATGAGAGGTTTAATGATAGAACAGTGTTTAATCATCCTAATGAAACTGTTTTTGGAGGGTGCTCGCCGTCTTAGGCCGGTTTCCCGGTCCTTGGCTCCTTAATGGGACCTGGTTACTGTGTTAAACGCACTAACTAAGGATCCTTTTGAGCCGCTAAATGAGGTTCCACTAAAGTTACTGTCATTTAAAATGGCTCTGTTGTTGGCTCTTATGCAGGGCTGGACTGGCCATCGGGCACCCCGGGCAAATGCCCGCTGGGCCGGCTGGCCCGTCAGTGATTTTTGGGCCGCCCGGGCGGTCCTGACTGTCATGAACCAAAAAAATAAATTATAGCTATTTTTTTGTCAATCGCGACGGCCGATTGGTTGATTTTCTTGAACGACATCGAGCTAATCCAATGAAATCTCTCAGCACTCTTTGGCGGCCCGACCAGACCAGCCCCTCCTCTTTAGACCAATCAATCAGTCATACACAGAGAGGAGAAGACAACATGGAGAGCAGCAAAAAGCGAAAAGGAGGCGCCGAAAAAAATAGGATTAAAAAGAGACAAGCCCTTCAGGCAGATGCTGCAAAATGTATAAAAATAACCCAGATGTTTGCTGGTGGCTGTGGAGCGGCCGGCCACCTCAGCAGCAGCAGCAGCCACAGGTGGTGCCGACAGGCGCGGAGGTCTGCAGGTGGATGAGGCCGAGAAATGGCGAGAGGGGCGCGGGAGACCCGCGGCAGATGCCGATGCGAGCGTGGGAAATACTCAACTTCAGGTAAGAAGTGATGAAAATACACATGACTCTCTGAGTCTAATACAGGGTGACCAGCTGGGCTGGGTGGGAGTCTGAGAGAAGGCGAATAAAATAAGGATAAGAATAAATAAGGCAGAGAATGCGCAGCACCGGGTCCTGCTCGCATTTACATATCTGCAGCATTCCCCCAACATTTACATATCTGCAGACAAACCCCATAAATCAAATCAAAACCCAAAATGCACCAACTTTCAGTCCAAACGCTCTTCTCAGATAAAAAGTTTGTTTGAAGCGGGATGAGGAAACGCCCACTCAATCCATCCAGGCGTCGGTGCGGCGAAATAAAAAGAAACAATCTCACCAGAGTCTCAAGGTCCTTTTAGCGTGCCTCCCCTGCAGTCCTGGTAAAGGAAAAGTTACTGATCCACCGCGATCCCAACTCAAGGTGATACACAGTCCACAGGCAGTCCACAGGGCAACGGCCTCACGCCAAATCCTTCTCAGCAGGTGCGCACTCCAAGGTGAGACAGAGAGGAAGCGCCGTCACTTCCTCCTGCTTTTAAGTCCACTTCCCCACCGTCTCCAAAACATATTATTACAAAACAAATTTACCCAAACACATAAACAAGTTGAAACTTTCATTTGGAACACACTCGTTACCTTTCAGGAGACAACAATTAATAATAAATGGTCATATTGCAGCGTAGATAATATAATAAAATAAGGAAACAAATTGAAATAAATCTAACGCTTTATTAATCGATCAGTGACCATTACAAAGTGATGAAATACACATGACTCTGAGTCATGTGTATTTCTGAGGATGGTGTAGTAAGTTTAAGTTCATTAGACAAGTACATATACACCAACAAGACAATGTTTGTTATGTTATCTTAACACAAAACAGGAATATATGGCTGATGGAAAAATAAAGTTTCTTTATAGAATGGTTGTTTGAGATTTTTAATTTCTGTGTTCCTGTTGTTACAATACAGAGCCATCAGGCTCTCTGATGGTTCCTCCTTTTTGAGGCATGGTATGGTATGGTTTCCTATAAATACTGTATAACAAACACCATTATGTCATCTTAATAAACTATGATTTTATTCTAAGCACCTTGTTGGGTCAAGGGAAAACAGACATAAATACAAGCAATATCTAAGAGTGATTGCTGTTAGCACATCTTGCTCTGACTATAATCATTCTGACAGGGTGCCATGATAACATGGGTCATCATAGAATTACTGACTTAAATAAAAAAGTATATTTTCATTACAGTTTGCAAGCATTGTTACACGAAATTTGTTTCCATTCACGAGCGTCATTCTCTTTCCATCAATACCTGGTGGGCCACTCTGCTCAAAATGCCCGGGCCGATTTTTTGTCCCAGTCCAGCCCTGCTCTTATGTCAGCTAAAAGAGTAAGTGACCTTTCTGGACTGTCTGTTTCTCCTTCCTTCTTAAAAATACAAGGAGATGGGAGTTCTGTTGAACTTAGGCCTATTCCAGCATTCATACCAAAGGTCATAACGTCTTCATTCAAGTCCAGGATCATCACACTGGACGGTTTTTGCCTTCCTCCTCACTCTAAACTAGAGGAGGAGCAGCTTCACTTGCTTTGCCCGATTCGAGCTCTCAGATGTTATGTAGAACGCACAGCCACAATACGTAAATCTGATAAGCTCTTTGTACGTTTCAGAGAAGGCTCTCAGGGTCAACCTTTGACCCCTCAGCGGTTGTCGCATTGGTTGTGTGAGGCTATCTCACAGGCTTACAGTTCTGCTGGCCTACAGCCTCCCGAGGGCATTAAAGCTCATTCCACTCAAGGAATGGCAACTTCCACAGCCTTGTTCAACGGTCTGTCGGTACAGGATATCTGCTCTGCAGCTTCCTGGTCGTCAGTAACTCCTTTTATCCGTTTTTATCTGCGAGATGTCTCCAGCTCCTTTTTGACATTTTCTGTCCTCAGGGTTGCAACAGAGTACAGGTATTCCCCGATTTACGAGCGAGATCAGTCACCACGAGGCGCTCGTAAACCGGAAATCTCGTAATTTGGAACGGCCGCCATTTCTCTCGTAAACCCGGAAATCCGCTCGTAAATTGGAACGGTTTTCGCTAGCGCACCTAAAAACACTCTATTTTCATCTAAAAACTACTTTTGAGTGCATAAAAATGATCGGAAACGTGTGTTTATATGCTTAACTAGCTAACTGTAGTGAAAAAACACATGAAAACTCAGTATTTTTTTCGTTTTTTCCAAAAATTCGTAGCTCGTAAGTCTGGAACCTCGCAGATCAGAGCGCTCGTAATTCGGGGACTACCTGTAAAAACTTTTCTTTATCAATAAAATTATTGATTAAATGACACAGTCATTTCTGTCTTTATTGATGGGTGATACAGTACAGCTGAGTCAGTAGATTGTGTGGTTCCTACTTCTGACTGTTTCGATTATTATGTGTTATTTCACCATCAGTTATCAGGTTGTTCACCTGCTAGTACCTTCAATGAAGGTTGCGGTTGCCAGGTTGTTTGGTTCCAGTCAGACTCAGTAAGGCATGGACCATATCCTGCTCCGCCTTTAACCCATTAGGGCGTGGCTGAAAGGGCGGGAGCCTGCATGAAATAGAACGCTGGATACGTATTGTAACCCCAGATTCTATGAATGCAGGCATAGCCCTTTAAGCCCCTGGGCCTCCCTGGCTCTCAATTGGCTAAAAATTTTACCTTGTTGGGAGTCGATTCTCGGTCAGCAGCAGACTAAATAGCAGACCGAGGCAGGGCCCACGGCAGGTGGGTGTGGACTAGAAGTATTCAGTGACTGGCACGAAGCGCAGGGATAAACCCACTAAGGCGTGGCTTAAAGGGCTACGCCTGCATTCATAGAATCTGGGGTTACAATACGTAACCAACGATTTCAGATGGAGCAAACACCCCCAAAAAAGATAGAAGAATCTGCGGTGGAAGTAGTCTCCAGTTACAAGTACTTGGGTGTTACATTGCAAATGTTTCTGACACCAGTGGACTCTGGGTTGTTCAAGCCAAGAGCTGTTGTCAACACTGGGGGCAAGCACCCCTAAGGAGCAGATTCTAGAATCACCCCTGCTTCACTTCCTGTTTGGAGGAGAACAATCTGAGCGAGCAAAGAATTAAAATTTGTGACAAAAACTGAAGAATAATGAGTGAAAACAACAAGGCTGGCTAAATGTTGATGCACTGAAACTTTTTAATTAAATAAACACCAACTCTGTAAATCATAATATAAATAAATAGTTAAAATCTGATGGTTAAATTTGTAGATTGTAAATTTTAAAGACATTCTTCCCCTGAGCTGACTCTTTAAAAACGGTCATTTGTTTGTGACAAACTCAGCGAAATATTTCTGGTTCAGAGCAGGTGTCATCAAACAGAGATTTTCCACCACCAAGCTGAGTTGTCTTTTTACTAATAAAAGTTGTCCCCGGCAGTTTTGGAAAGTAAAGTCTGCTGGTTCTGAAAAAGCAATGTGACTTTTCATCTGAACTCAGAGCTGCCAAGGAGATAAAGAGACTCTGACATTTAGTGAGGAAACCCTCGCTTAGCGTTCGCCTCCATATTTGTTGTTTTCTATCCGAGGCCTCTGCTCTCTCTGCTGCTTCAAGAGAGGAAAATAATTACCTTGGCCATGGTTCGGGTCAAACGGCATCTAAACGCTGCGGCTTTGTTGACCGATTTAAAGTTAATGTCTGCCGAGGCGGATGGTCGTGACCCCTGGCTCATTACTGAACCAAAAAACAGTCCAACAGGAAGCTGGGAGTCACTCAGAGACTTAAATCAGCCAGCGGTAAACAAATAACACACACACAAAGTTCCGTTTTCATGTTTTTAACCAGTAGATGCACACATCTTATTGATTAGTTGTTTATGGGCGGTCAAGTTAAATCTTTGTCATAAATCATTCAATATTAAAATCCATAATTCTGAGCACAGTGTTGTGATTAATTAATGAGCATCTGGATGTGAGGTGAATATTTATTATCCCCGAAGTCGCCGCAGGTAGAGACCACATTAATAATTCAGGGATGAAACCAGCCGAGCAAAAATAAGAATAATAAAACTTTGTGTCTTCATCCCAGAGTTTCTGGTTCGGCAGGGACGGCCGGCTCAGACTCAGGCCCGTCATATCTCTGAAGATGAAATATTAAAGAGCAGGCGGAGACGAACACGAGGCTTTGTATCTGAATGAAGCCGCCGGAGGACAGAGATATTTCAGAACGTAAAGCTCAGAGAGACGACGGGGAGGAGAGGAAGAATCTCACCTGACCGTCAGGAGGATGTAAAGACTGCAGGAGCTGCATGCAGCAGAGTCTGAAGTCTTACAGTCAAATTACATGAGAAGTAGAATGCAGCAAAGAGGCAACATCTCTGCTGCTGAGTGGCTGAGCAGCAGGAGAGCTGAGGATGGGATGAGGATGGGATCACAAGAACCAGCAGCTCCAAAACCTGCCGGGCATCTTTTTCAAACCAGCAGACAGAAGGTATCAAGAAATGTACAACAAATACAAAGAAAAACTAGCAGCAACTGATTAACCAAGACCTTTAAACCAGTGGTTCACAACCACCGGGCAGCGGACCGGTACCGGGCCGTGGGTCATTTTGTACCGGGCAGCACAGAAAAAAATAAATTTTGAAAAATCACCGGATTCTCTCCACCACATCTGTCAATGACTCACTCTTGACACAGGTCAACATACACAAGCAGGAACTTTCTGTTTCTGTTAGACGCGTGCACAGATTGGTTCTACATCGCATTTCTGCTTCTGCTCTTTAAAAAAAAAATCTCCGCCCCATAAAGTTCAGTCATGCGCAATTTTATAAATGAATAAATAAAAACACAAATATAATTAAAGTTTTGCATTATGCATGTGTTCTTGCACTTTTGTGCAGGGAGGATGGGATATACTAATTCAATGAGAAATGATATTGCACTTAATACACTTGTAAATAACACATAAAGTGAATTTGAAACACAGGTGCCGGTCATAAAATTTGAATATTGCGAAAAGTTGATTTATTTCAGTAATGCCATTCAAAAAGTGAAACTTGTATATTAATTCGTTTCAATAATGACCTTTTGTTTCATGTTAATCTACTGTAATAAAAAATTGTAAAATACACCAGAATGCAGGAAATGGCATCTATTTTATCCAAAATTATCTGGGGTAAGACGTTCAAACTCCCCCCTCATTAATGTCAGCATCATTTAGGTTTTCTGATTAGACTTATTAATGTTTTATTATTATTATGTTCCATTGTTTTTTTTCCCCTTTTATAGATGGCCTCCCTTCTCACCTTACAGCCATCCTCTTCACACCATTATGATTTTTATTTTTAATTTTAATAGGATAGAAAGAAAGGAAAGACAGAAATTAAGACTAGTAAACATAACAATTATCCACTAAAAGAGCACAAGGCAAACACACCCAACCGCCGTCTGCAAAACCTGCAGAGTACATAACAGAACACAGCAACAAAACCCCAGGCCTAGGCACCAAGGCCCGGGCACCGGGGAGGCCCACCCCTCAGGCCCCGGCCCGACAGGACCAGAGGACCTGAGCCCCACCAGGCAGCCACCAGGCCGAGCAGACACACGCCCAAGCACCCAACCCCGACACCGAGGGCCCCAAGCGCGCCGACAGGCAAGGGCACACCCCTCTAGGGGGCTTTCATCATGCCACGTCTGCTCCTCCTCAAGTATCTTGTACGTTATTTTTCTAACTTCGTTCGGCGTTTCACTGTGGGAAACGCTCCAGCGTGACCAACTACGGAAGCTCCAATGATATTGCATCTCTCTGAGACAGACTGGTTGAGATGTGCTCAGGGCTTCGCCCCCACCATGACACCACTCACTCATTCTCGCTTTCTTCCCATGAGAAACTGCAACTTCCTTCCTCAGCACAGTCAAGCTAGCTAGGTTAGCTGCTAATCAATTCACGCATCCCGTAAAAGAGTACATCACCAAACACAGTTCCTAGCGTCAGCTTGAACCGTGTTGGATAAGTTGGTGCTTTGTAAGAAGTATCTTTATTTATGGAAGCAGTGACCGTGTCAAGGCAAGTTGTTCCCACCAATCAGTTTTTAAATAATCGAGTGGTTACAGTTGTAACTCAACTAAACGTGTCAAGGCAAGCTAGATTTCCTTAAAAGTAACATTAGGTTGGTGCTTTTCGGGTTTTTCTTTCCAGCTAACACGTTAGCTGTTTTTATAGACTAGCTGTTAGCCCGGTTGTAATCCCACAGCTATCTTTATCGAAGGACAGTTAATGTGTCACAACAAAGTAGTTTCTGTCTCACTATGGCTGCGACACACACCCCCATCAAAGGCTACGTTCACACTGCAGGCAAATTCGACCCAAATCCGATTTTTTTTTTTGCCCCATCTGACCCATATCCGATTTTTTTATGACAGTCTGAACACGACAAATCCGATTTTTTCAAATTCGACCCAGGCCGTTTCAGTATGTGGTTTTAAATCGGATATATATCTGATGTTTTCAAAGCGACTGCAGTGTGAACGCTCATGTGACTTACATCTGACTTTTTCATCACCGACGTGAGACCGACGTCACTCTTGGCTCCTACTCCTACGGTGGCCGAGGGGTGCAAACGCGCTGCAAAAGAAAAACGCTCTGCACTCCAAATTGAACAGCGCTCCTCGGCCACCGTATACTCCGCATCCACACACCCCTCTGAACAGAGGTAGCAGCCACAGCTCCAAAAATCGCCATCACTAAAAATTTCGCTCGCTTTCTTCTCAGTTTTCTTTTGCCTTTAATCATTTGGATGTTTAGCTTTCCCCGATTGGACAACAACTTCAAAATTACCGAACACACACTGAAAACTGTCGCGTCCATGTTTACTTCCGCAAACACAGGGTGCTGCGTGTCACGTCACGTTCTGAGACACGTTTTCTTCTGCGCATGCGTCGCTTCTGCAATGTAGATCGTTCACACTGGAGTCTGATGCAGGTCGCATTTTAAATGTAGTGTGAACCTTCACACCAAAAGATCGGATTTAAAAAAAATAAATCGGAATTGAGCATTAAGACCAGCAGTGTGAACATAGCCTATGTGTCGGCTGTATCCCACCTATGCACCTCATCATGCAGTGCCTCCATTGGGTTTTTACAAATTAGTTTAGCTCCTTGTGCTACTTTGAATGTTTTGGTCCAACCTCCTGCTAAGCTGTAACGTTTAAAATATGTAATATTAGTTTAAATGTTATATTTTGTTTTTCAGGATTAAATAAGTGTTCTCAAAATTTCAAAAGAAGTTAAACAACTTTGCTGCTGAATCTCTGAGCAGAATGACGTGGGTTTGCTGCTCGTGTTGGACCAGTGTGGAAGTGGAACAACTGGAGAGCTGGTGCAAGGAGAATAACCTTCACATCAATGTGAAGAAGACGAAGGAGATGGTCGTGGACTTCAAAAGGAACAAACACACCTATTCCCCCTGAACATATGAGAATATGTGGTGGAAGGGGTCTCCAGCTACAAGTACTTAGGTGTTCACCCGAATGACAACCTCAACTGGGGGCAACAACACAACCAGCTCTTCAGAGACTCTACTTCTTCAGACGGTTGAGACGAGATGGTCTGGGAAGCTCAGTCCTCACCTCCTTCTACAGGTGTGCAGTGGAGAGCATCCTGTGCTCCAGCATCAACGTGTGGCATGGAGGCTGCACAGCTGCAGAAAGAAAAGCTCTGCAGAGAGTGGTGAAGGCTGCACAGAAGTCTGTTGGAGTCAGTCTCCCCACCATCACAGACATCTACACCTCCAGATGCAGGAAGAGAGTCACCTGCATCATGAAGGACCCCACACACCCAGCACACACACTTTTTGCCCTGCTCCCCTCACAAAGGAGGTTAAGCTAGATTCATAGTCGACGCGTCGCGCAGCGCGCGAGGGTGCGCGCTCCAAAAGTGACGCAATTTCACAGTCCCCGCCCCTGCGCGTTGGCCCCGCGCAGGGGATTAGCGCGTGCCGTGCACCTCTGAATTTTTGAAACTCCGCAAGCCTAGAGCGCGCGCCGCGCTCAGTGACGTACGGACTGGGCTCAAAACAAGATGGACGCTTTCGAAGCTGCTCTGGCTGAACTCATCCGCATGTATCGCCATTTGTATGATCCCTCTATGAGAGAACACAAAGATGTGCAACTGGCACAGAGTTCATGGAAGGAGATTGCAGAAGCGATGCAGAAGGAGGAAGAAAAACATGCGGGATCGCTTCGTGAAGGCCA
>JBBPBX010064644.1:0-20196 GCA_038048925.1 Garcialebias charrua | reverse complement strand
GGAAGCACCTAACTTGTTGTTCACACACGAGGGGATTAACATGGCAGACAGGTTGGGAGTGGCTGGTGAGCCACACGTGTGTGAAAGAAGAGTTGAGGTAGATGACAAAGTCAGGCCAGATTTACAGGCCACACCCTTGGAGAGAGGACACGTGGTGTTTTGTGATGGAAGTTGTTTTCGTGCACAGGATGGTCAGCTCAGTGCTGGTTTTGCTGTGGTGCGTCAGGCAGACCAGGGTTATGACACACTAGTGTGTGAGAAGCTGCAGGGGCCACAATCAGCTCAGAGGGCAGAGGTCAGAGCTCTGATCTCTGCATTACAGTGGGCAGAAGGGGAGACAATCACCATATACACCGATTCAGCGTATGCATGTGGGGCCGCACACACTGAACTAGCCCAGTGGAGCAGAGGAGGCTTTCTGACAGCAAATGGTAAACCAATCAAACATGAGGCAGACATGAGGGAGCTTGCATCAGCTTTAATGCTACCAAAGGAAGTAGCAATTGTAAAATGCAAGGGCCATGACACAGACACAGAATCCCAGACAGCTCGAGGCAACTGTCAAGCTGATTTGGAGGCAAAAAGAGCATCAGGATACAGCAACTGGAGTCAGATGGTGATGATCACACCAGAAGAAGAGAGGGCCGTGCGATGGGATGAGCCCTCCGTCGCGTGCTGTCAACAAGGGGCGGCTCCTGAAGAAAAAACAGTGTGGCTGGACCATGGAGCTAAAGTGAGACCAGATGGTTTGTGGATATACCCGGAAGATGGGAGATGGGTCCTTCCTTTGAGCCTGAAGAGGAGAGTTTTGGATGAAGCACACGGACTCGCACATGTCGGTGCCCACCAGATGAGAAAAAACCTTGTCAGCTGGTGGCACCCACACTTGAATGCGTTGCTCAAAGCATTTGTGAAGGAATGCACCGTGTGTTCCTTACATAATTCAAAACCATCAATGAAACCGCGTGAACACGGCAAATTTCCGACCGAGATGACACCCGGTTATGAGATAATTATTGATTACACGGACATGATCGAGCCGGTAAAGGGATTCAGATACTTACTGGTTTGCGTCGATGCGTTCACCGGATGGCCAGAGGCGTGGCCAGCAAAAAAAGAAGACAGGAAAACGGTCATAAAATGTTTAATCAATCATTACATTCCAACTCACGGTTTTCCTTCAAAAATCAGGTCAGATAATGGTACACATTTCAAAAATGCAGATCTGCAGATGGTTGAAAAGGCCTTAGGCCTGAAACACTTTTTTGGTTCTGTCTATCACCCCCAGTCGCAGGGCAAGGTCGAACGTTTGAACAGAAATCTGAAAGAAAAATTGGCTAAAATCTGTGCACAGACAAAAATTAATTGGCTAGAAGCCCTGCCCATAGCCCTGATGGCGGTCAGAGCCTCTGTGAACCGGGGTACAGGGTTCACTCCTTATGAGTTAACCACGGGGAGGGCATTTCCAGGGCCACAACAAAACGTTGGATGGCCCTCTGAAGAAACTGTGAAAATGTCACATGAGAGTTACATGGAAACACTAACAGGTCTTTTGTCCAGTTTCCATCTACAGATACCTGAGTCCAGCACCCCTCAGGAAGAAAGCCCTGAATGCCCGTTGACACCTTGGGTGCTCCTGAGAGTCACGAGACGGAAGTGGGCGGAGCCACGCTGGACAGGGCCGTTCCAGGTGGTTGAGCGCACATCTCACGCAGTACGTCTCCGGGATAAAGGCTCCACGTGGTATCATCTGAGCCAGTGCACGCCAGCTGAGGAACCGCAAAGGTCATCACACCAGGTCGAGGCAGCTTTATCGGAGTTGCACAACTGAAGGGGGTCGGTTCTCCACCAGGAGGGAGTGGTCCACATGAGCGGTGGGGCTGTCCTGCATCTTCATCCTTGAGGTCTGGTTCGTGGAAGGTGTGGGTCACATCTTCTCATCGTTTCACTTCACTTCCTCTGCCGTGGAAGTCATCTGTTCACGTGGTGTTCTGGTTCGAGTGGTGGAGCTTCCTGAAAACACCTGTCACTTGAAAACACCTGTCTTCCTGGAGAGCATCTTTGTGCTTGTGTTTGCAAGGACACCAGAACGATAGGGAAACAGTTCCCCCTGGTGCCAGGCCTGTCCACCTTGTTGCCCTGAGAGAGAAAGAGAGAATAGCAAGTGCATGATCAAAACTCAACAAGGCAGGCTACGTCAAGAGGAGCATAAAAGAGGGGGTCTACCATTCACTTTTGGGTTAGGGGCAGTGTTTGCACGCCAGGGGAACGGGGGATTGAACACAACCCACCTGGCATTACTCATCAGCATATCTGCAGCCCAAGAAAAAGGGTGGTAACCTCTGAAGAAAAACAGCTTTCCACGAAAATTCTGAGGAGAACAGAAAGCAGAGGGTCAAATCGATTCAGCAAAGTCTGACACAGTGTTTTGAACTTTACATGTGTTTCTATTTTGCAAGGTTCAATCAGCAATATTTTATGCTTTAAATCTTAAATCACATTTTAAAGATCACACACTTAGGTTTAGATATTAGATTTCACCTCTAATATTAAATTAGGATCGCATTTTAATACTGATTCTTATATTAGATTTAAGTTAGCTGATAACTATTTGATGCTACATTTTAACTTTTAACTTTTAAATTTTATCAATTGAATTTACTTCTATTCTAAAATTAGGTTACAACAGAACAACACATCAACCTTTCAAGGGTTTGGAGTTACATTTATATTTCAGTGTTAACATCATAAAGTTTTATGGGTCTTGGATTGATTCATTATTTCTGGTTTTAAGCTTTTAATGAGAGGGCGATCCGTGCAGTATACAACTGTATTCTTTTACAGGTGCGGTTCCAGTGATTCCTGAATAATAAAGATTGCAAAATAATAATAATAATTATAAATTACAAGACGAAGATTTTGTAAACTGTGCATGCGTTTGATGGTTGGGTTTCCACACTGCTTTTCATGTGTATTTTCGTTTTCAGGTTCTGCAGATTTTAATGAGAAGGGGGTAATTTGTGTTTCTGTTGTGTTTCATCACATTCTAAGGTTTAAAGTTTGACACTGTAGAGAATTTCGAACTACATCGAGCATGGCTGAGGGGCAGAAGAGGCTAATAGTAGCTGCAGGTGTGGGGTCAGTGATTATAGTTTCCACTATTTTGTTGTTGGAATATTTCTGTGTGATACCAGGTCATCCAAGCTGTCATCCTGTACCTCATCAGAGGAGCGAGAGAGATGTCCTCATGCAGGGGACATGGACGCAGGTACAGGATGCTGGTCATCTATCGATGAATTTTTCTGAAGTCTTTCAGAGGAACTCTTGGTACAGGTATGCGCAGTTTTTGGCCAGAAGCCGTCACAGGTCTGACTCTTACATCTGTACCCCACTCCCTGTCGCGGAATCGCAGCTACCTTTGAAGTTTAAACCTCTTGACCGGATGTTATCATTTTGTGTTCTGCAGATGAGCTCCAGAGGATTCTACATGGAGCACCTGCAATGTCAGCCTAAGTGGTGCAAATTGAGTACATTATCACACCCGATGGTGTTAGCTCAATTTGTAGAATGGCCATCCAGCGGACGGTTTCCTGTCTGTGTGCACCGCGTCCATCATCAGGACTCATATCAGGTGGTAGTGGGGTCACTCCCTGAGCAGAGGTGCAGAGCGGTGTACCATCCGGGCAGGGAATTCATGAGTGTGCCTAGCAGCAATGGTACGTATCCGGTTGAGGACTTGGCTTGGCTGTGTGGACATCAGGTATTCTTGACCTTGCCAGTGAACTGGACTGGGTGCTGTGCACCTGTTGCGGTTACAGAGGGGTCGTACCTGGTGTCTTTGAGCAACGGTTCTCACTATGTGGGACAATCAAAGACTTCTGACGTCAGTCAGCTCGAGTCTTCTTGGGGTTCAGAGGTCCCAGTGGAATGGAAGCGTAGCTTCTTCCCGGGATCAAAGGTCGGGGACCACCTGTTGCACATGGAATCTTTAGATTACCAATTTGGGATGTTCATTTATGAGTCGGTGCAGGCGTTAGGGACCACCTCTGCAGAGCGGTGGGCCATGTATGTTGTGTCTTTACATCATAAATTGCTGTTGGATTTGTTTAAGGCATCTATTAATGGAGTGTGTGAGATGATTGATAATAACACCTGCTGTACCTTCATACCTGATGAGTCTGCTTCGGATCCACAGGTCAGGGTGACAGTGGCCCTGCGCCATCTGAGAGAGCTTCAGGAGCATCAGACGGAGGAGGCGCACACAGGGCTGTGGCGTGCACTGTCTTGGTTCACGACAGGGTCATGGCCTGAGGTGTTGGTCAAGCTCGTGGCCTTGCCACTAGCGATTCTGGTTCTGTTCTGCCTATTTATGGGGTGTGTGACACCTGGTGCACGGGGGAAGATCTTGAAAATGATTGCTCCTAAGGAGGTGGATGATGTTGGGACGGTGTTTCCCCTGATGCAGGCGGGGTACAGGCCATCGCCTGCTGCACAAACTCACCTGTATTTGGCAGAGAACAGATACCTGTAGGGGCGGGGGATGTTTGGTGATGGAATGGAGAGTTCTTGCTTTTGGGATAATCACATTAATTCTATGATGTCATGTAGTTTTCCGGTGTGTTTCATGTTTTATTTCTGTTTTGAGGTGGGATGATGGCGTCGCAGTGATGATTATATTATGATTTTGTAGATTAGGCTGGTACAGATACTGGCAGGGGTTTTATTCTTTAATAGATTAGTTGATTATTAATGGGGTCAGTTTGGGATGTGATTGGTGTGTTTGGTCGTTGATCTAGTGGGTTGATTTTGGAGTCGGAGTGCGGCCAAACGCACATCTCTGCCGGATGAGAGGGTTCACATGTAGTTGGCCGAGTCCAGACACCTGTGGAGTTGATGAGGGGTCAGCCAGTGCACTCCAACGAGGGGGTTACAGGGATGCTTACATTTACCCGCTTGTGTCCGGTGGGGATGGTTTGTGGGTTGTGATTATTGTTTTGGTGGTGAGTTGATGATTAGTTGTGGAGTCAGATGGGGGTGGCGGTAGATTTGGTTAATTTTGTGTGTTAAATACCTGCAGTGAGGATGGTGTTTGCGTTTAACCTTTTATGATTTCCTAGATTACGCTGATATAGACTCTAGCTGGTGGTTTTTCATTTTTGTGTTTAGTTAATGGTTGGTGTTGGAGTCAGATGAGGTTTGTTTGGATTTAGTTACATTTGGCAGTTGATTGATTACAGTGTTTTGGTTTTGGTGGTTAGTTTTTGTTTTTGGAGTCAGATGGGGCTTTGGGTTGGACTTAGTTGAGTTTGGGAAGTTTATTACCTTGCCTTGATTTTGATTTTGGTGATTTGTTTGTTTTGGTGTGGTGTTGGGGTTGGGGTCCTCTTCGGGGGGCCCACATGGTGTTCAGCTGTTGGTTTAGATCGGTCGAGAGAGGGAGTGAAGAAGAAAGCACCATTATATACGTATTATGCATAACTATATTTCATGTAATCACAAAGGTATATTCATACATAACTATATTTCAAGTAATCAAGGGTTCACAAATGTGTTTCATGTAATCAAAGGTCATAATACAATCATGTTTAGATGCTTAAATGCACTGTGCAAACTTTAATCTTACCGGTGTGCAGTTTGAGCAGACCTGCAGCTCGAAGCAACTCTGATGCTACTTCCCCACCGCACGCATCTCGCGCAGCCGAAGCAGACACTTTACATTGAAGTCTATGGGGACGCGAATCTTGGAGCAGCGGGTCGTGTCGCAGCGCATCCACAGCATACAAGCAGCGCGAAAGTGAGCAGCAGCTGTTTTCTACTCCAGCATCGCAGCCGAGCAGCACAGTCGCTGCTCGGCTGCACAGATGTGGAAGCACGCCATTCCATGCTTCCACAGCTAGATTCACCTCGCTGCTCAGCAGCAAACAATCAGGACCAATCAGGAGAGACTCTGCCATGTGATCACGCAACGATGACGTGACGGAAGTAGGAGGGCACCGCGCTAAACGTGAACAGAGACGAAAAAAATCCCGCGGTAAACATGGAGGAGAAACTTATCGTGGCAGTCTGTGAAAATCCTATAATTTATAACCAGGCCAGTCCCTTCTACAGGGATCGAAATAAGAAGGACACTGCATGGAAAAGAATCAGTGAGGAGGTCGGTTGGCCTGGTAAGTTTCCACCATGTTTTATAATACTGTATCCCTGTGTTATTACAACTCCTGCTTTGTTCAGTAGCTGTGTTACAACTCCTGCTTTGTTCAGTAGCTGTAGTGTTTAATGACTGCCTACGTTTGTTTGCACAGAGCACAAAAAGTTGAAAAATAAAAGTAGGAAAACACCAGCTACATATAAATACAGAATAAATGTAGCTGCAAAAAATTAGAAAACAGTACAGCAAAATAGGTGAAGATTGAAAAATAGCAGATAAAATCCAATACACAGATGCTGAATGTAGCTGAAACAACATCAAAACCAAATTGAAACATGATTAGAATGCCTTTAAACTAGCTAAAGGCCTCTAAAGCACCAGATTATGTACAGTTGCTGAAAAAGTAGTAGCTAAAACAGGCAAAAATGAGAAGTAGCTGTATTCATGTTGAAAGTAGTGTGTGTAACAGCCATTTTTAATGCTTTTCAGAGGATGCGTGCCGTAAACGCTGGAAGACATTACGTGACACGTATGCTAAGGAAGTCAAGAAGGAGAGAGACCGACAGAGGAGCGGTGCTGGAGCTGATTCCACGACAAAGTGGAAATACATGACGGTGCTGTCCTTTTTGCGGACATTCGTCACGCCAAGAGAGACAAGCAGTAACATGCCGAGCACGAGGTCCGAGGAGGAGCAGGACCAAATTGAGAACGCCGCTGGAGACCATGGCCAAGAGGAACAACATGACTTTGGTGATGACTCACAGCAGTCTTCAATTGGTCAGTATAGAGTCCCCACTGCCCTGTTGTTGTTACTGCATTGTTTACTAATTGTCACATCGTGCACAGGTCCTGCTCCGGATGACACATCGCCAGAACCAAGGTCCTCCACGCCGGCATCAGACCAGGCTGGACCGTCCCATGTTGAACGATTTGGTGTGTATTGCATCATTAAAATGCACACAGTCACTTATTCAAACATCTGTAAATATCCATTCACATAGTTTCCGTTGTGCGTGTGCGTCCTGGTGCACATTCAACCACCTAACCAGAATATCTTTATCATTTCTAGCACGGCCACATATCAAGAGGCCGCGAACCAGGCCGGCAAACCCTCAACAAAACACCTTCGAGCTGAACGTGCTGGACCTCATGAAATCAACCACGACCTCCTCACCCCCACCCTTGAATCTGGACCAGAACTTCTTGTTAGGGCTGTACCCTCTCTTATTGAGGGTGCCAGTTCATAATAGGGAGATAGTCAAATTCAAATTACATAAACTGTTATACGACCACATGGAAATTACACTTGACCTCCAAGGTACATCCATGAATTCGGATGACACAGATGGAGGCATGTGAACCACCGTCCATGCATGTCGGGCCCTGCTTCCTTTTATTATTTCTTCTATGTAATGTTCATTGTTCTGTTGCAAACTCTGAAATAGTCACTGTATGCCTATGTACATTACAAATACATTTTCTATTAAATACTCCATCAATAATGATACGTTTCATTCATTCGTCTAATCTGCAATATTAACATTTACTAATATTCAAATTAGATATAAACAATAACAATACCATATATATTATTTTAATCAGAATAATTCATATATTAACAATAACTATTAAATAATAATACAATCTGGCTGATGACACATAGCCAGATGTGTTTCACTGAGACCTTTCTAAACACATGTGTCAAAGTCAAGGACCGCAGGCCAGATGTGGCCCTCCACATCGTTTAATGTGGCCCTTTACACAATGTAATGTCTGATTGTCACAAAATCAAAAAGTGAAATGTGTTTTATTTTAAAGTGTTAACACGTTGACATATATTTCTCCATCTGTGCAAATATATATATATATATATGATACAATTGTAGGTTTAATAAGTAAAACACAAACTGTTAGCTCCTAATAAGAAGTGCATGTGTTTCGTTTACATTACTGTAAATTTATTTAGTTATAAATACATTTAAATGAAGAAGAAATACATTTAAATGAAATTAAAATTGAATTAATTGAAATTAAATTTAAATGAAGAAGAAAAGAAGAACCGCTAATCTGTTGTGGCCCTCGGTGGAAATTATTTTTAGAACTGCAAATGTTAGCTGTACAGAATATTAGCACTAATAACACAAACATACATTTCTTAAAAAAAGTGCAGCCAGCCGGAGACAAAAGAGTTTCTTGGGTGTTGTTTAATCATTTGTTTCAGGGAAAATAAACAATCATGTTTGACAGCTCAAATTAAACAGTGACCTACAGAAGCTAAAACAGTTTGGAAACAGGACATGCGCTTAACGGAACTCGATGTAAACATACATGTTGAAATGGTTTTGCTCATTTTGCGGTTTGTGTGTGGCTCCAAAAAGAGCCGTTACATGACTATTCGGTATGCTGCCAAGCCACCGCCCCCTCTGTTGAGAAGTACGCCATAAAAGCATCTCTGGTGTTGTTTGCTGCTCTGGACGGATAGTTTGACCCCATTCTACCAACACCCTCAAGGTATACCTCTGTACCACATGGTGCTGGCGTCTGTCCACTTGCCCGCATGAAATTGTGGAGAACACAGGTTGCCTTCACACAGGACTCCACTACCCTGACAGCTATGTTCAGCTCGCGGCGGAACATTCTCCACTGGCAAGACCAGATCCCAAATGCATCTTCTACAACAAGACGTGCACGTGACAGTCTGTAATTGAAGACACGTTGCTCTCTGGTAAGGCCGCCGCGTCCAGGAAAAGGCCTCATCACATTCCTGCGCAGTGGAAATGCCTCATCAGCGACGAACACGTAGGGCTGGGGTCCTCTGTGGTCTGCTTCAGGAAGACAGCTGTCAGGGGGCAGGTCTAACGTGCCGTCAATCACAGCCTGGCCAAAAGCAGAGTTGGCAAAAATCCCGCCGTCGCTTGTTCTGCCATACCCACCAACATCAATGATGCGGAATCTGTACATTGCATCCACCACAGCCAGAAGTACCAGCGAGTGTGTTCCCTTGTAATTGAAATACATGGAGCCTGAATTGGGGGGTGCTGTTATCTTTATGTGCTTTCCATCCACAGCACCGCAGCACAGTGGAAAGTTCCAAACATCCTCAAACTCAGCTGCAATTGACCTCCACTCATCCACTCCAGGCACGGCCATGAATTCATCCACTAAGCAGTCCCAGATAGCAGAGGCCACATCCGGGATGATGGTAGAAACAGTGTTAACACCCACCCGGAAGCTTGCAGCAATTGTCCTGTACGAGTCCCCAGTTGCCATGAACCTGCAATGGAAAGAACGGAGTTGTAACACAACATTGCAGACTGCACAATAATAAAATCTATGTATTGTTTGAACACATTCGACTATTTTATTTGTATGTATTTTTGAGTTTATGTATGTTTGTATGTGTGTAGTTGTATATATGAATGTATGTATAAATGCATATATGTATATATATATATATATGTATATATATATACAAAGTATATATGTACATTTATGTATATGTATACATACACTAACACATACACACGTGCAGACATATTTTTATATGTATATCTGTATAATGTATCTCTATTTGTTTGTGCATGTGAGCATGTGTATACACAATTATGTAGTGATATATGTATAAATGCAGCAGTCTATATGCTAATGTATTTGTAAATATATATGTACAGTATATGTAAACACACACACACACACATACAGACATGCATACATAGTTACATATTTTGTTGGTGAATTTTTGACTGTGTTTATCTACACACCCATCTGTATACATGGACTGTGATGACTGGGCAAAGACATTACAGTATTTGGATTTTATAATGCTAGTTTGGCACTTTTTTTGTATTATTGTTTTATTTTTGGGGTAGACAACAGTCACCTACACATATTCGAACCTGAGACAGATGGACAGCCGTTCTTCTGCTGAAATCGCGCGCCTGTAGTTGGTGTCCTGGTAGGTGATGCGGCCAGCAATACGGGACAACAGGTCGTCGAACTGGGCTCGGGTGACACGGAAGTACCACTGAAAGCGCTCCTCGTCTGCGCGCAGCTCCTGGATCAGATGATGAAATTCACCGAATACATGACGCCTCTCTAATGTGGGGTGAATCCAGAATCGTCGTTGTGCACGGCGTCTGCGTGTTGCTGCTTTGTAGATTAAGTACAACAAGGCAATTCTTCGTATTGCGTCCGCCATTTTCTGAGACCGGAAATAAACAAACACCGGAGCGGAAGAGGACCAACACGCTCCTCCTCCTACTGCAGACGCGTTAGATGAGGACAGTCATCTGTTGACAAGCAGCCAGTACAGTGCGTTTTGAGATTTTTGGAAGCGCGATATGCTTTAGGTGAGGATGCAGCATCAGGCCGACATCTGCCCTTCCCCCCCACAGGGAGGAAGGGCAAAGCAGACACAGGATCTGACTGAAAGAACAGGTACATCTTTAGTATAAACACAGACACTTAGTTCATAGTATAAACACAGACACTTAGTTCATGACACAGAATGTGCCACTTAAAAGGTGCAACAGGTGAAACATAAAGGTCGAAGGAAACTAGTTTGAATCTAAACTCTTCTAAAAACTTAGGCTCAAACAAAGAGGCACACACAATCAGGTCAGTCAAGAAGAAGACCTTGGGCACTCTATAAATCTCAGTTGCCTTAGCAACTACTGATAGCAGCTCCTCTGACCAATGAGGAGTTCAAAACATTTTATGATATCTCAGACCAGAGCAGCAAACTGACATTCCTTGGGCAGACTTCGAGCGAAAAGGTCGGTTCAACGAATCATCCGATCGTATGCATATTGATCAATAGATTGTCTGCTTTTTCTGTTAACCTGTATCTTTTCAATAAATCTATTTGCTTCAAGAGACGCCTGGCTCATTTGAACACCCAAACTGAATTCCCTTCAGTCGCGGTACAGTTCAGCTCAGCTGAGTTCTGCTCCACGCCTCTTTTGGATCCGCGCTACGGGTTCATTTATGAACACGTTTATGTGAGCGGGACCTGCCCGCCTTCAACTGTGGTCTTATGAATGACCCAGGGAGGATTAAAGCCGGACTGGTCTGTGCGGCAATTGCGCAGATTTGACTTATGAAAGGGCTCCGACATTCACAGTCAAGCAAGGAAGGGGCTCCTTCAGTGAGGTGGAGATGCTGATGTCATCAACAGTGAATGAACTGCAGCGGAGAGGGAGGCTTATGAAAGGTGTTGTTTTAAGGAGCATACAAAAGCGAGGTCTAGTAATGCAGGCAGGGGTCAAGAGCCGCAGGTCAGAAATCCAATAATAAATCCAAATCGTGATCTGTGAGACGTAGTCATAGGTATAAGAATCAAAGTTGGTACTGTGGTCAGAAAGCAGCATCCAGATCAGACATGGGACAAGCAAGGTGGAGAATCCAGGAGGCAGGCGTAGCATCGAGACGGTACTGACAGATCAGAACAAGCGCTCAATACAAAAACAACTGGACTTTATTTGTTGCAGAAAACGTTTCACCCTTTATCCAAAGGACTTTTTCAATTCAAAGTAGCAGCTGTGAGACAGAGAAGTTCTATACAGGCTGACATGCCACGCACCAACATGTAAATTGGAAGCTGAAATAACGCCCACACATACCTGAGATAACATACCCATTCTATGTAAATTGACAAAACAACACATCACAGCTTAACAGTAGGGGGTTTGTTAAGGTCTTTGTTACTCTCATTCACAGAAGCAGCTACTCTGTTCTCAACAGGTGTGAACTGTCTTGGAATCAGATTTAAAGCTGCATTATATGTCTTTGAAAGTTGAAACCTGAGCCCCCCCTCGGTTAAGAGAAGGCTTTTCCCTTTTAACATACACAGCTTCTTTCACCCCCCTCTCAAACCATCTGTGCTCTCCGTCCAAAATGTGTCAAATGTGAGGGGGGTGAAAGAAGCTGTGTATGTTAAAAGGGAAAAGCCTTCTCTGAGCCAAGATGGTGTAGTGGTTAGGGCGTTTGACTTGGGACACGAAGGACGCGGGTTCGCGTCCCGGCCATTACACACCTTGGGGTGTCTATGAGTGCACACCTAATTCTCCAGCTCCCCGAGCGCCCTCTGGCTGCTCACTGCACCACCTGGTAGGTGGTTGGGTTAAATGCAGAGACGAATTTCGTCTGTGTATGGGAAACATACGCAGATGACAGACAAACACATTATTATTATTATTATTTAACCGAGGGGGGGTCAGGTTTCAACTTTCAAAGACATATAATGCAGCTTTAAATCTGATTCCAAGACAGTTCACACTGTTGAGAACAGAGTAGCTGCTTCTGTGAATGAGAGTAACAAAGACCTTAACAAACCCCCTACTGTTAAGCTGTGATGTGTTGTTTTGTCAATTTACATAGAATGGGTATGTTATCTCAGGTATGTGTGGGCGTTATTTCAGCTTCCAATTTACATGTTGGTGCGTGGCATGTCAGCCTGTATAAAACTTCTCTGTCTCACAGCTGCTACTTTGAATTGAAAAAGTCCTTTGGATAAAGGGTGAAACGTTTTCTGCAACAAATAAAGTCCAGTTGTTTTTGTATTGAGCGCTTGTTCTGATTTTATCATGTCCTGGACGACTGAGAATCTTCACCAGCAGGTACTGACAGATGAAACTATGGCTTGGACACTGGACATCTACTTTCATGAACTGTTCAATAATCTGGTGAGGACAGAACATGAGCGTGGAGTTTAAGAAGGGAGGGGAACAGGTGTATGAGATGAGAGCTGATTACGGTGGTGGAGCAGAGTGGGCGTGGTGCAGGGTGACAGGAGCGGAGTTGAATAATGGCATGAGCAGGGGCAAGAAACAGAGCATGGAAACAGAAAACAACTGCAGGAGAGGGAGAGACGTGACAGCCTTTCTATCTTATCAAGATACTCAACGCGCTTTACATTATAATCTGTGCCCTCATTTACCCGTTTATACAGCACTCCACTAGATCTATATGAAGCGAATTGAACAAATCATTCTAAATAGACTAATCAGTGCGTTATCACATTCATACACATCGGAGGCAATGAGGGGTTCAATGTCTCGCACAATTTTGAAACGTTTTTGCACTGAACTTTACATTAAAACAAAGAGCAGATGTAAAACACCACTTGTTAAGTTTACGGTAAATGTATTTGAGAAAAAGAACCAGGACAATCAGTTATACGTGAAAAGGTTCTGGTACTTGCTCATACTTCTGTTGTCTTATAATCAATAAAGAAGAGTTTGGCACAAAGTTCAAAGACGTCTGCTTCAACAGCAACATTCAATCATTTACACATCCTTTCTACATGCCAAGACCTTCATTTAACATAAAAAGAAAACATTTAATTATAGAAAAAGTAGGAATATACAATTTGGCAGTTAAGACAAACTATAAAGTCTGAGCTGCACTCATAACTGTATAAATGTGTTGGTGTAGAAACTAGAGCTGCTGATGACAATAAAACCTTTGAGCACACTCTCATACATTTCAATGTTTAATAAAAGTGAAAGAAACTAGTTTAGGCTGCCACTGAGAGATGAAAGCACCTTTTAAATATTTTAAATGGAAGTGTTTTATTAATTCAAATACAATGCATTCACTCACGTTACATAATACAGAAAAAAAAAAGTTTATGCCCTGTTTGTTTTAAATTGTTTCATAGGAAAAAAGGTTTCACAGATATCATACACATTTATAGCCAGAGGTAATTTAAAATGTCCATCTCCATTTGGACCTTTTAGTTACATAAAAGACTAAAGTAAAAACACAACACATGCAGTATAAAAATCAGACAATACAAAGCAAAATGACTAAACTTCGGTTGGCTGATACAAAGAATGAACTGAAGCCATAAAAACACTTTTTACTGGACAGAAAAAATACAGAAATGATTTCTAGCTCAGTAAAATTAACTGAACAAAGTCCAATACAGTAGTCCCTCACAATTTTGCAGTTTGACTTTCGCAGACTCGCTCTAGCGCGGTTTGTGAACGTACAGTATAAAATATTGGAGCAAAAACAAATTGTACAGGACACATGATTGTCAAGTTTAATATTACTCACATGATTGGGACAGTACTGGATAAAGTACTGTACAGTAAAAAGTTAAGGAAAAAATAAAATATTAAGGACAGGCACCACAATTTTGTAGTTTTCTCTCAGTAAGCCTCCACTGTATTCCTGCTCATAATGACCACACGTCCCAGAAGGCAACAGAGCCCCACCCAAAAGCCCCATTTTCCTTCTGCTGAAAAACCAGAGGAAACGTTTTGATCTGATCTGAGCGGGTGCAGAGAGGCTGTACGGAACCCATCGAACTGGACCAGATCTGGAGCAAAACCAGACTTCCAGACCCATCGGTGAATCTTGAGAGCTGGTAGCCGGCTCACGTGGGGACCTCCGAGCAGGGTGTCAAAGATCCGGTGGTCACCACACACCTGATTGTCATCTTTTTCAATCAGCCATGAGGACCTCCAAGCCACTCCTTTTCTTCAGAGCTAGTAAGTAAAATTTAGTAGCTACATATACAGTACTGTAGATATGTTGCTAAAATGACATAGGTTTAAGAGTTTAGAACATTGCAAGAGTGTGAGAAGGGTTTCTAAAGCCTTAAAATACATATAAATACTAAAATAAATTAACGTCGCCACTTCGTGGAATTCACGGAACCTAACACCCACAATAAACTAGGGACTACTGTATAAGTAAAAAACGAAAAAAAAACTAACAAAAACAAAAGTCAGCATACCACAAAATAACCATTCAAGCAAACAAATAAAAATAAATTTACGTCTAATGAATATAAACAGGAGTCAAAGGGACTAAAAAAGATGGACGCTCACACTAATGAGTTACTTGCATGGACACAGTTTAGTACTTTACATTTGTAAAAAATGAGACATACAGCTTGGAAGGAGAGTGTAGTGGATGATGCTTCATCCATTCCCATCCTTGATCTTTACGTTTGGAGTTTTGACCAAGAGCCGATCTTCCTGCTGTTTTTATCCGAGCCAATCACAGCCTGGCACCTGTACACTACAATCAGCATTTAAAATACACAACCAAAACAAGAGTAGTTTAACACTTTGTAAACGTGATGCAAGTGAAACCCATACATTTATATTTTCTCTTCTTCAAGTTATCTGCTACTTGCAGCTCTTTGGAAAAATCTGGAACAAAAGAAGCACTTTGAAGTTTTCCCACAGTTTTCTTTCCAGTACCAAAGCTGCCTTAATAACTTTAATTTCTGTTAGCAATAACAGTAAAGTTTGAACACAATTTACAGCCTGTATTTACAGGTGTTACAGAAAGGCCGTAATGTAAAACAGCCAGCAGCAACAATAAAGGTAAAACCTGCAGAGGCACTGATTTGTCCTTTCTTGGCTTGACAGCTGAACCCTTATCAGGTGAAGCATGAGTCGAACCTTTAGAACCGCGGATAAATGGATCACTTTCAGCTCCTAATCCTCACAGCATGTGTTATAGTTGATCTTTCAAATCATTCATGCAAATAGACTAGAACTTTGTTTGTCAGAATGCACAAAACATCCAGGGAGCTAATAAATCACTTTGTTTGTATGTAAATCGGCTTAATTTCTCTCATTCACTACCTGGGCCATGTAGACCAAACAATGCTTAAAGCTGTCTCAGGAGTGAATCTCTGCTTGCGTAAGTATTCACAAGAAATTTAGGAAAAGTTAAATCCGTCCTGATATTTTTGAAGGACAGAAACTGTTCAAGTTACTCAACCATAACCTAATTTGCCTATCCTGTTTTACAAGTGATTTCTTCTTTGTTGCTTCGCAGGTGCACTGTGTCCAGGCTTGAAGTGATGGAGGGGATTGAGAGGAGAGATTCTCTATCGTTTAAGATGTTCCCTTCTGGAGGAGTTGCCCCAGAGAGCAAACCCAGACAAAGGATTTGGCAATTGTTTTACGCAGGATGCTTTTCTTGACTCAGTCCGTGCTCAAACTTGTAACGTTAGAGTTATGAGATCACGGCACTGACCACCAAGCTACATCGACCTCCTAGGAGAAATTATCTCTTCAATCAAGGTTAAAGGTTTTGCTTTCAAGAGAACATGCCACCTTAAATCAGGGATGCCTGTCAAACAGTGCACGTTTATTGTGAAAATCTACTGTAAATGTGCAACAAATGGAAAGAAAAATCAGAACCCTCCCGCTTGTAAATGCCTGCAGTTTATCCTTCGCTGTAGATTTTTTTTTTTTACTTCAATCATGAAGACCTACCGGTAGTTTAGATTGACACCATCTGGGCATGTTTGTGTCAATCGTACACCGCTCTCAGTGCTCAGGCGTTTTGGTAGATGTCATTTTAAATGGACTCGGCTTACTCGCTGCACTGCTGTTTCTCAGTTAGTAAAAGGAATCAGAATCAGAAGATTATCATTATACCAAAATACAGTGAGATTTTGTTCATACAGACATCCAAAAGATGGGCGGAGTGCACGTTGCTGCTGCTCCTAAGAGCACAGCCCCTTATTCTTTTAGATAGGAAAAGGGGAAAAGGCCATGAGGAGAGGATAGTGGTATTACAAAAAAAATCTCTTCACACCTTGTCCTTATCAGAACATGATTTAAGACATCAATAAACTCTACCAGCAAGCACATTTATAGACGTATTACATATGCATTTGATGACAAGACTGTGAGCTTTGTCCATGAAGCACTTCCAGATATCCCATAGTCCTGTTAAGATGTTGGCGTCAGTCGGTAGAGCTCTGATAAGCATTCACATTAGTTATCGGGTGGGGGGAACAGAGCTTTCTTAGGGGCCGTTTACACGGCGCATATTTTGAGTGAAACCGCTCCTTTCTCTCTGCGGTTCTGCTGATCGTTTCCACGACACCAGTGGCCCCCCTCTTTGAATCCGAAGGTTTCTGAACCCACCCTTCAGAGTGGAGCTTTCTCGCTGACCCCCCGTTGATAATATAAACATTTCCCGTTGAGCTTTTGTTTGAGCCACAAGTGCGCGCGCACGCACGCGCGGACAGCCGGCATTTCTAACAACAACAATTGCGGTGGACTGGACACGCATCTCCTCCAGATGATGATGTTGATGTGGAGCTTCTGGTTGACTCTTTTAATGATCACTGCCTTACTATTCTTGACAGTATTGCTCCTCACAAAACCCGTTGTGGGCCAGTTCACCACGGTCCACCTTGGTTAAACAATCATACTCGAGAACTCAGGCGCTCTTGTCGTAAAACAGAACGCTTGTGGAAGAGGACTGGTCTGGTTGCCCACCGGGAATATTTTAAGGAGCTCCTTGACGATTATAATAGGGCAGTTGCTGATGCCAGGTCATTGTATTTTAGCAATCTTATTCACCTAAACAAAAACAATCCAAAAGTGTTATTTGATACTATCAACAGTATTGTATCTCCCCCAGTGCATCAGGTTTCTCTAACCTCAAACACTGACTGTAACATGTTCCTCAACTTCTTCATAAAGAAAGTGATGGACTTGAAATCCAATATACCTCCAAGTGCATCTACGTTTTACGTTGAGCCTCAGTGCTCTCAGTCTTTTTCATCTTTTAATCCGATTACTTTAAATGACTTGACCTCAATAATTGGTAAAATGAAAGTCTCAAATTGTGCATTAGAAATATTACCCCCATCTTTGCTTGTCCAGACTTTAAACTGTATTGGTCCAACAGTGTTGATGATAATTAACAACTCACTGAGCAAAGGATTGGTCCCATCCTATTTTAAAACAGCAGAAGTGACCCCTCTATTAAAGAAGCCTAATCTGGATTCTAGCTCCCTTTCAAATTTCCGTCCCATCTCTAAACTACCTTTTTTCAGTAAAGTACTTGAAAAAGTTGTAGAAACCCAACTCAAATCCTGGTTCTGTCAGTTACAGATTTCTGATCCACTTCAGTCTGGTTTTCTAAAACACCATTCCACTGAAACTGCTCTTTTAAAAGTTCACAACGATCTGTTGATGGCTGCCGATGATGGAAAATGCTCTGTGTTGGTCCTGTTGGATCTTAGTGCTGCCTTTGATACAGTTGACCATGCAGTCTTATTAAACAGGCTGCAGGTTCTGGCTGGTATTTCTGGCTCAGCTTTGGACTGGCTCACATCATACCTCTCGCACAGAACTTTCTGCATCAAGACAGACAGGTTCTCCTCTGACTATGCCCCCTTAAATTGTGGGGTGCCTCAAGGTTCGGTTCTGGGTCCGCTTTTGTTTTCCTTCTATATTATCCCACTCGCCAGCATTATTCAATCCTTTTCTGATATCTCCTACCACATTTATGCTGATGATATTCAGTTGTATATTTCATTTAAACCACACCAGCTGGACATGTTAGCCATCCTTGTCCAATGCTTGTCCCGTATAAGTGACTGGCTTGCCAGTAACTTTTTGGTTTTAAACACCAGTAAGACAGAGACTTTGATTTCTGCTCCCAGTCACCTTCACTCTGAAATCAATCAGAAAATTAACTCTTTCTGCCCAGCAGCCAAAGCAAAAGTAAGAAATCTTGGAGTCACATTTGAATCTTCACTAGGTTTTGAGACTCACATTAAGACTATTTCCCGTTCTTGTTTCTTTCATTTAAGAAATATTTCTAAAATACGACCTATGGTGTCCAGAATTGAACTGGAAAACATTATTCACGCTTTTGTGTCATCACGTCTAGACTACTGCAATGCCCTTTTTACCTGCCTGGACAAGTCTTCTGTATCACGCCTACAAGTGATACAGAACGCAGCTGCCAGACTTCTCACTAGATCCAGTAAATACTGCCACATCACTCCAGTTCTGCATTCACTTCACTGGCTCCCAGTTGAGTTTAGAATCCGTTTTAAAGTCCTTGTGCTCACGTACAGAGCTTTAAATGGCCAGGCTCCTGTATACCTTTGTCAGCTTTTGACTAAATACTCTGCTGCCCGTGACCTACGATCACAGACCCAGAACTTCTTGGATGTTCCACGTACGCGGATGAAAACTAAAGGGGACAGGGCCTTTCAGTCAGTGGCCCCCAGGCTTTGGAATAGTCTGCCCCTGCAGCTTCGTTTTGCTGACTCTGTTGAGGTTTTTAAAAAACAACTGAAAACACTTTTATTTGCTCAGGCTTTTATGTCATGATTTTATTGTATCTTGCATTGATTGATATTTGTAGATTTTATGCTTGTTTTATTCTGTGTATACTTTTGCCATTGATTTTGTTGTACAGCGCTTTGTGATTTTATGTCTGTGATAAGCGCTCTAGAAATAAACATTACTTACTTACTTACTTACTTTTGAACTACAACTGATGAAATATATTTTGTGTCTCATATTTAATTAATCTACACCTGAATGTAGTTGCATCTGTGTTAGAAGAGACTCCAGTCTGCTCCATTTCTAATATAACTGTTTACTGAACGAGGCAGGCAGATATTACACACGTCGCGCTGCACTAGAACATACTATCTGCTAAATAATAACAGTTGAACAATAATAAACAGTATTTATGTTAGCGTGGGAGATGTATAAAGTTATCTGAGCTAAATGAAGCTATCTGGACTCGTTACGTCATTTAAATGATGCCTAACATGTTGCGTGTTATTAAAGTTGAAAATGAAGACACCAGGTTTATTTTTTATTTTTTTATTCAACACCACAAACTGTTTGTCACACAAACACTGAGAATTAAATTGAACACTTTTAAAAACACGTTAACTGAACTGTTATGAACTGGACTCTGCTGTTTTCATCCTGGTGGATAGTCCCATAAGAACCGGTCCGCTTGGTAAAAGGACAGCTTATCGACCTTGCAGCAAAAAAATAAAAACTCAGTTGGTTGTTCTGTGATCGAAGTAAACACAAGGAAACATTATTAAGAACATTGTTTACCTGCTGTAAATCAGCTGATTATCACAGACTAAAGTCCGACATTGTCACTCAGTTCTGGTCCGCTCAGCAACTGGTGTGAAGCTTGTTAGATGAAGCGGGTCCCACTTGGCGTCAAATCTGTCGACTCTTATCCAAATTCCAGCTTTAACTTGTTAACTTGTTGACAACAACTTGTTGTTA
>JBBPBX010064643.1:0-11358 GCA_038048925.1 Garcialebias charrua | reverse complement strand
ATGCTATGTGTTGTGGTGCTCCATTTGGTATATCTACCTGGGTGTATCTTAAATGTGATTGCCTTGTCTTAAAATAACATTGATTGAAATATGTATACACCTATTTAAATGCTTTTGTTTTGTTCTTGACTCAGAATATTTTCTTTAATACCTAAATCCCTAAATTTTATGAGTGTACATCCTAAAGCTAATAACCAATATATCAATGGTAGCACAATCTAATGTTGAGAAGCTCCAAGCTCCAGTAAATGGGGATTGTTGCATCAGGAAGGACATCTGGAATAAACCTTTGCCAAATCATATGTGCAGATCATCCATAATAAGATTTCCATACCAGATTATTCTGGTTAATTACTTCTTCTGGTATGGTTGGCCAACATGATGCCAAAGGAAGCTGTGCAACTGTCAATGAAAGACAATAAACATTGAGTCTATTTTAGTTTGGTGATTAACAGCTTTCTAAATAATTCCAGCTGGGAAACACCCATGAACAACAATGTTTGCAGATATAATGTTAGTCTGTATTGAGAATAGAGGCAACAGTGCTCTGGAGTGGAATAAAACCTCTTACAAGCATTGACTATGATGTTTTGATGATGGCATTTTGATTTGTAGTGAAAGTAGGGAGCAGTTGGAAGAGAGCCTGGAGAGGTGTCGATATCTAAAAATACTTAGTCCTTGGAAGCATGAACTATAATCAAAAAAGGTGTTCAATACAGAAACAACTGGACTTTATTTGTAACCGAAGACATTTTGCTTCTCATCCGAGAGGCTTTCTCAATTCAAAGGGCTTTTAAAGGGTTGACAGAAGGCACACACACATCTACTGTACGTAAATTGACAAATCACACCTCACCTCACACCTTTGAATTGAGAAAGCCTCTTGGATGAGAAGCGAAATGTCTTCTGTTACAAATAAAGTCCAGTTGTTTCTGTATTGAATGCCTTTTTTGATTTTATCATGTCCTGGATGACTGAGAATCTTCACCATTACATGAACTATGATGTTTGCCAGTATGATTTGTAGAGTAGGGAGTTGGTGGAAAAAAAGCCCTTATACTGTATGTCAGTGCGCTTTGGAGAGGAGAGAGAGACATGAAACAATCAAGGTATAAGGAGTGAATGTATTGAAACAGGATGAGTTTAGGTTCCTTGGGTCAATGGGAAGTGTACAAGAAAGATAAGGAAGAGACTGCTGGCAGATGCCTTTCTACAGCTAACATCCATAATTGGACACATTAGCTAGGTACAAACTATAATTAAAGAAATCACGTCACGTGTGCCGCAGTATGGCAGTGATGAGAGTGCTACTTCAGCTCGCTCTATTTTTGTTCCTGTTGATTTTGTTTTGACTTTTTGCTCCTGCACTGCACACCCATGCTACGAGTATGACCGCAATACACTTTTGGAATTTTGTGTGTTGCTGTCTTGCCATCGTGGTTCACTTCCCTTCCCGTCTCGGGCCCAGGCTCCGGCCTGTCATGGCGTCCGTCTCCACGATCCTCCGTCTGCCTGCATGGACTGAACTTTACGAAACAGTTCGGTTCCACGGGAAAACTTTAGATGTTCATTTTCTGTGAGATACTTTGTACTGATTCATCCTACTAGCACTGTTGTATTCTATCATGTTGTTTACTATATTTCTTTTGGACCTTGTCGATGTTGTATTTCTTTTTCACGTTTGGTGCTTTGTTTTGTACTTTGTTGCATGCTTTGGTATTTCTTGATTTTAGTTTTTCATTATTTTGGCGAGTCAAGACCGTTCTTCTCATCCAGAGCATTTCATTGCATTGTTGACCTTGTGTTGACCTGCATATAACATATAAACAAACTACTGTATACTAAAAATGTCTTTCTAAGGCTAATATCCATAATTGGACAGATTAGCTACATACTACAGAAACTATAATTAACAAATCATTAAATCTTCTTTGGTAAAAGCAATTTCAGTATATGGTGGTTACTTTTTTCCACCTACTTTTAACAGTTGTGAAAAAATAAAAGTCCCATGCAGAATGTCTTGAGTTCACATGGTCTTTGTGGGAATCTGTGTTTTGTTCTTTTTAGATCCATGTGGTCAGCCCCTGTCTCACTTGTCTCAAATTGTAATCACCCCAGGTGTTTGTCATTCAGCTCTCATTAGTCTCCCTATAAATTCAGGGTATCTGTGTTTCTCCTTTGTCCGTGCATTGTGCTTCCCAGCCTCTCATGTCTTTTCTGTCGTTTCCTCTATTCGTTCATGTAAGTTGTTGCTGCCTCGTCAGCTTTTGTTTTGTTTTAGTTTTAATAAATACTCATATTTTTTATCTTGGAGTGTCCCATGTCTACCTGCACATGGGTTCAACGTTAAAAACAGAACACGTCAGTCTTGAACTCCAAAGAGTTCTAAATTGGATAGCTAGCACACCTCTCTGATGCTTTTCTTTAAACTGTGTCACTTTAAAAAATAGATTTTGGTGCTTTTTTTCTCAGAGTTTACACAGTAACAACAGAACTAAGGCATGAACTCGAATCTGTTGAAAGAACTCAATTCAGCCTGCCACTTTATCATTTAAATAAACAGTAGACCTTCTTCAGAGGTGTTTTTGAGCAACATGTTCCATTGGTCTCTCTTCCTTTGGCAATCAAATGGAGTCTTTTGGAGAAGTCGTTAAGGTGCTCTGTGACGACTTGGCACCTTCCACTCCAGAGTTTCCCTTTAACCTCTCACATGTAAAAAAAAAAAAAAGGTTTTAAAAGAGTTTAATGTTTAATCGCTGTTTTTAAATAAAATATGATGTTAAAGGAGGGCTGTGAACCTCCTGTCTTCTCTGCTGCCCTGCGTGATGGGTTCACCTCTTGGTCAGGCCAAGTGCTGCAAAAAAAGAGTGAGACAGCAAAGGAGCACTCAGAACCGAGTCATCCCAATTACAGTGCAGTACTTACCCTTTAGAGGAAATCATAGAAGTGACTCAACTGAGGGTCAACTCGCTGATAGAGATGCTACGGGGGCCCCTCCATTTTCACCTTGCTGCTGTTAAAAGCTTGAAATGGCTCGCAAGAAAGAGGCGGACTTGAGAAACATGGAAACAGATGTTTTTGTGTTCGGCTGTAAAGAGGACTTCCTGACATTCTGAAAAGGCATTGAGATTGGCGACTACTTCAGATGGTTTATGTTCTCACTGAAGACTGAACGCTGCCGTATTTGCCTTCATGTTTTTGAAGGTGCCCTTTCTGAGCGGCGCAAATAAGAAAAGAAGAATTGATGTAAAAATAGGACAGCAACTTGTCATTTTTCCATATCTGGACTTTATAGATGGTTCATTTTTTAAATTGTATTATTTTTTTATATCCATTATCTAAACCAGCATGGAAAATGATGTCTTTAATCTTTATCAGTTCTATTTATTGTTGTTGTTGTTCTTCTTTATGTCAAAGAGTGGAGGCAAACTCCCAGCACGTTTTGGCACAAATGTTGCAGAGCATTTGAGCAAACGTGTTGTTCAGTGTGATTTCAAGTGAAAATCTGCTTATTTTCTGGCAATTTTTGTTTAGTAACAAGTCCCCATAAGTGGTGGCGCAGAGGTTCGAGAAGGTGGGCCTGTGATCGGACGGTCTCCGGTTCATCTTCCCGGACCAAGAACATCAAAATGTGGGTGGGTAAGGTGAAGCATCCACACCTGCCTTCACCCTCATTTGCCCCACTCTGAACATTTGAGCAAGGTCCTTAACCCCCTATCTGCTATACCCTGAGTACCCTAGATGGCAGCTTTCTGCTGCAGCTGTGGTAGCTCTGTCTGTGTTTGCATCAGGAAGGACATCCGGCGTACAAACCCCAAAAGTGACATAAAGTGATCACATCCAGTCCCCAGTTGGTATTGTCCCTGAAAAGGACGTCAATGCTCTCTTTTCTACCTCCTCCATGTACAGGTTGGCAACAATAGGAGAAACTGGAGACCCAATAGCACACACAGCAAAGAATTGAAGTTCATCTGAAGCACAGATATTTGGAAACCTGGCTAAATGATTGTAAATCTGTTTTTTTTTAAGTGCACTATAATACCAGGTAAATAATCTGAAATTGAACAACAAGATTTAGTTCTCTCATTAAAAGTTCAATGTCACCAACCACTGAAAGGTGAAGGCAAATGCTACTTTTTTCACCAGTGGGTTAATGTTTTTTGAATGTCCAGAGGACCAGACTTAGCTTTTTTTTTTTTTGATTTTTCTACCTGGATTATTGAGCATGCATCATGGTATAAATTATTGTTCTTTTTCCACGGCTCCATTTTTGCTGGGGTAGCCACAGCAAACTAACAAACAGCAACTGTTTACACCAGATGTCCATTCATGGCGCAATCTGGCTTCAAACCTGCAGCTTCAGGATTACAAGACTGCCCATTAAAATAATTTAGTTCACATTGCACGCCTGATTTCTTTTGCTACTGTTGTCTTCTGCTCCAGCAGGTAGTTAATATGCCAGAAGCAGACACTCTCCTGCAGCCCTTATTAATGTTATTGATCACTGTCAGCTTTGTGTTTCCTTTGACCTCTGATGCACACTGTAATCTGCTGTTCCTGCACCTTCTTTTTCCAACAAAGGTAAAGTTTATTTTTATCATTGGTCCAATTTTCTGCTTTTCCTCCTCAATGGCCTGTCTCCTTTATTGCACACGGTCCGTAAAAACGTGACATCTCAGGAAACTGAATCAAAGTTTCAATAAAGCCCGAACTGCTGCAGGCTTTTGACAAGTGAGGTGGATGGAGTGGAGCAGAACAGAAAGAGACTTGAAGAGGACATATCAGTTCAAGACAGATAAATAGTTCATGAAGCTGTTGACTCCACCACTTTATTACTTTTGTTTATGAGTGAGGTGGATGGAGTGGAGCAGAACAGAAAGAGACTTGAAGAGGACATATCAGTTCAAGACAGATAAATAGTTCATGAAGCTGTTGACTCCACCACTTTATTACTTTTGTTTATGAATTTTCCGCCTGCCTGAAGCGCTTTTTGTCCACAAATTATTCATTGTGTGGCCCAAGGGCCGCAGCTGTCAATCTCAAGGTTAGGTTGTGCTCCGAAAGATGTGAAGTTCTTCTGAAGCGCAGATATTTGAAAACCTGGTTAAATTATTGTACATCTGTTTTTCAAAGTGCACTATAATACCAGGTAAATAACCTGAAATTGAAAGAGAAGATTTAATTCTCTCATTAAAAGTTATGAAGATACATGAAGACTAATGATGATCTTTCATTTAAAGTACCTGTAGATGGTATTGAGATCGGTAAAGTCAGTGAGGTGAAATTTTTGGGTGTCATCATTGATGACAAGCTGTCATGGAGAACTCACATTAATTACTTACGAACAAAAATATCAAAATCTATTGGAGTACTATATAAAGTGAGGGAGTTATTTAATGACAAAGCCCTGCTTCTGTTATATAATTAATTCTTCCTCATTTGATTTACTGTATTGAAGTTTGGGGTGAAGCTTGCAAGATAATCACAAATCCGGTGTTTATTTTACAAAAAAGAGCTATAAGAATTATCGTTAGAAAATATTACACCCATTCATCAAATATATTGTTTTGTAAATTGAAATTTTTGAAATTCTATGAATTGGTTGATTACAATATTTTAATATTTATGTATAAGGCCCACAAAAACGCATTACCTTCCAATATTCAAACTAAATTTGTTAAAAGATAGAGTTGTTACTTTTTAAAGCGGATAGAAATGTTTGTGAAGCCACAGTTTCGAACTTGCTTGAAGGAAAGATGTACTTTAATCCAGGGTATAGGTTTATGGAATGGTTTGGAGGATGACCTTAAAAATGTCAGATCTCTGTGTAGCTATTATAAGAGAAATGATTAAAGCTAGTTTTTTGAAGGTATATGAATTGAATCTAAAGAAACTTGTTTGAGTTGATGTGTTTTTCTTTTTAGTATTGCTTTTATTGTATATTATATTTTGTTCAAAAATATTTTGAAGATATAAGGAGCAGTTATCATAAGATTTATTCTTCTGCTGCTACCTTTCATTTTTATTTGTGTATTATTTGTGTTTATAGTATGGAATTTTTTGTATTTTCAATTAAATGAATAATTATTTTTGGAATTTGGAATTTGGAAAAAGTTCATTGTCACCAACCACTGAAAGGTGAAGGCAAATGCTACTTTTTTTACTTTTTTCAACAGTGGGTTAATGTTCACCTGTCTCTGTTAGCAAAATATGGACCACTGGACACATTTTAATGACACTTGCAGTAGTCAGTCAATGTACATCTGCAACTTTGTAACTTTGGAGAGCACCTGACTCAAAAATGAGTGTTAATTAACTGAACCAGAGTATAGCAAACGGCAGATTAAATGCCCATTCACAGCAAATACAGAAATCTATAGTGAAGGTCTGATTCCTGACCTTGGCTTTGAAGCTGGGGCGATAAGTGTACTTGACACTGTCCACTGATGATGCATACATGTATAAAGTTCTGTAAAATTATCTTGAGTGGATCAGGAGTTATGAGTGGGACAAGAGAATGTTTACAGATGTACGAAGACTATACCATAATGCATACCTCCATTGACAAACGTAGTAAACCACTAAAATGGCTGGAACTTGGTCTGTTGTCTCCCCCAATTTAAAAAAAAAAAAAGTAGATGCCATGTTCTGCATTCTGGTGCCTTTTAACGGGTTGTTAACTATCTAAGTTTACCTATATAAGTAAACACTCGATTCAATAACTATTTTGGGGGTTACAAAAAATAGCCTGACCAACAGTTCTCCTTGTGTGAATAGAGCACACTTCGCTTCACTCAAGCACCCAAGGGTCACGGGGGTCTTTGGTGCCCATATCCATCAGTCACTGTAGCCGTTTTCGCATTGACCAGCCCTTAAAGGCCCGGGTGGCCCCGCCCCGCCCTCTTTCCCGGGTTCAGCGTGTCCGCATTTTCCTTTTTTTCCCCGGCTCCGCCCTCGTTTTGGAACCATCTCCAACGTGGTTCCATCGGACCGCGGCCCGACGGGCCCAGTTTCACGTCATTTACTGCTCACATTTGATTCGTTGTTTGCAGCAGGGGCTGGACTGCTTCGTGTAGGGGCGAGACCAGAGGGCGTGACTAGCTGCGTGTTGAGTCATCAACTGCGATTTCGCCAGCGCACCTAAAAACACTCTATTTTCATCTAAAAACTACTTTCGAGTGCATAAAAATGATCGGAAACGTGTGTTTATATGCTTAACTTGCTAACTGTAGTGAAAAAACACATGAAAACTCAGTATTTATTTCGTTTTTTCCACAAATTCGCAACCCGGAAGTCCGCTCGTAAATTTCGCCAGGGCACCTAAAAACACACTATTTTCATCTAAAAACTACTTTCGAGTGCATAAAAATGATCGGAAACGTGTGTTTATATGCTTAACTTGCTAACTGTAGTGAAAAAACACATGAAAACTCAGTATTTATTTCGTTTTTTCCACAAATTCGCAACCCGGAAGTCCGCTCGTAAATTTCGCCAGGGCACCTAAAAACACACTATTTTCATCTAAAAACTACTTTCGAGTGCATAAAAATGATCGGAAACGTGTGTTTATATGCTTAACTTGCTAACTGTAGTGAAAAAACACATGAAAACTCAGTATTTATTTCGTTTTTTCCACAAATTCGCAACCCGGAAGTCCGCTCGTAAATTTCGCCAGGGCACCTAAAAACACACTATTTTCATCTAAAAACTACTTTCGAGTGCATAAAAATGATCGGAAACGTGTGTTTATATGCTTAACTTGCTAACTGTAGTGAAAAAACACATGAAAACTCAGTATTTATTTCGTTTTTTCCAAAAATTCGCATTCTGAGCTTTTCGGTAAGAACTGCCCACCCACGTCAAGTGAATACCCCACCCACTTCAAGGCTTGCTCTCCGGACAGTGCGCAATCAACGAGGGCGGGCCAGAGCTGGCTCTGGGCCAACCAGAGACGAGCGGGACCGGGGAGGGCCGGCAAATGCGAAAACGGCTTGTGTGAGAGGTGGGGGACACCCTGGACAGGTCTTAAGTCCATCACAGGGACACATAGAGACAAACAACCACTCACACCTAGGGACAATTTAGAGTTACCAGTCAGCCTAACGTGCATGATTTTGGTCTGTGCGAGGAAACCGGAGTACCTGGAGAAAACCAACATATGCGTGGAGAGAACATGCAAACTCCATCCCGGCCAGGATTCAAGCTGGCGACCTTCTTGCTGGGAGGCAACAACTCTTCCAACTGCGCCTCCGTGCCGCACTTCTTTGAGAATATGGTAATATTGCATGAGATTGTGCAAAGCAATCTTTTCAAAGTCTGACCAAAATAACCACAACTCATTTCTCAACCTAAAAGGATCTTATGCTGAAAATCTGGCATAAAAGTTGGCAGGCGACATCAAGGACATCAGCTTTAATGTTTGTAATTTGTCCTGATTTTTTTCCCCATTTTTTAAAAGCTTCTCTATGTAATATTTCAACATAACAAGGAGTTAGATAAATGTCCTACATCACCACCATCAATAATGTCTTGTTGATCATGTCTGGATGAAAGAAATTGTAGCTTTTTCCAAAAGACAGAATTGATGTATTTCCTCTTTTACACAATCTTCTCAACACAATTTAGTTTTTCTTTACAGTCACCGAGATGGCAGGTACTTGAAACAAGAAAAGGAATGTTGAAGTCTCACAATGTGAATCATGTATAATTTAGAAAATTGGTTTCCTTCAGCAGATGGCTGTATCTTAAAGCCGTTATGTGCATTAAGTGAAGAAATGTTGTCTCACAGAGAAACTCACATTGAATGCAGGACGAAGGAATCCCTAAGTGCCCATTACTTGGTAAACCCATCAGAGTTGAAGTGGCCAGTATAACCAAGGTCAAGATCAAAGTGGATTGAAACTATCTTAAAAGATCTCTGATTTCAGAGCAGCTTGCATTATTTTACAAACAGTTGAATTGCTGTCAGTTTCATATTTGAGGGTTATTACTGCGGAAATTTCAAATATTCCTGTTGGAAGTGGACCAGGCTGCACCGGATGTGCTACAGCTAGCTGCACTCACAAATTTATATGTAAATTACCATGCAATGGTAAACTGGCATTCTTGTAAATGTTTATAAAATAGTGTTTGCCTGCACCCTTCTATTAGACTTTTGAGATAAATTGTGTTTTAAGACCACAGCGTTGCAACAAGTAAATGTGAAGGGTTGTACCCTTCACATTAAAAAAGAAAAACTCATTTGAACACCTCTTCCCACAAACACACATTTACCATGAAATATTAGTTCACCTAGTGCTGTTTCTATTTCTTCGTGAACAAATCCATTCCACTTTATTTATAGAATACTCAGACCACTAAAAATCCACTCCGGGTTTTAAAGGTTACTTACAACAACTCACCACACTGCATGCAGTGTTTTCCTGAGGTCAGTTGGCTTAGCAGGGCACTCATCTCTGAGGTTTTTTTGTTTGTAGATGGGACAGGGGTAGGAGGGAGAGACACTTCTGTGTTGCGTGCTAACTTAGCGCTACATTAGTTCCAGCAGTTGTTGACCTGGGGGGTTAGGATCATAAGAGAAGTGGAGCGTTACATTTGTAGCATTTTAGCTAGTGTATCAGTATTGTGCACAGCTAGCTTAATGCTACGGCTAGCTTAACGCTTGAGAGAAGCGAAGCGTTCTCTATTCACACAAGGGGAGCTATTGGTCAGGCTACTTCTTGTTGTGCTGTGCTCTCTAAAATATAGGGCTGCCGATTTTTATTTTATTTTTTTAAATAATCTAGATTCTTAGTTCTGGCTGCTGGTGAAGATTCTCAGTCGTCCAAGACATGATAAAATCAAAAAAGGCGTTCAATACAGGATCAACTGGACTTTATTTGTTGCAGAAAACGTTTCGACTTCTGTCCAGAAGTCTTTTTCAATTCTGAATGAAATGAAAATTTTCAGAATTGAAAAAGACTTCTGGACAGAAGTCGAAACGTTTTCTGCAACAAATAAAGTCCAGTTGATCCTGTATTGAACGCCTTTTTTGATCTTAGTTCTGGCTATTCTGAATCAATTCTAAAGGCCCATAAATCGATTTTAAAACGCGTTTAAGTTTTAGATTTTTTCAGCTTTTACTCCCCGCTCGGCCGCCGTAGAATTGGGCCGTGTAGGCCACCGTACAGCAAGCTAGTTAGCCAGCTCCCTTTATCCAAATGGAGCCTACTAGCATGTAGCAATGGGACAGCGCAAACTTGCTTCTGCGTCTTTAAAAATAATTTCAGATCCTGCAATGTTTCGGGGGAAGACTGAGCTTAACTTAAGCACAGTTGTTTGCAACGGTACAGTGTTTTGGAAATACGACAAATGCACGGAAGATGAAAGTGAAAGCAGCAGACCAGCGAACTCTGCAACAAACTTCCATCTGATTCCCCAAAGGCTGCGATGATTTCCCTCTCCATCTCCTGCTATTTCACAAATAATTTACAAGCAAACGGCTCAGTGGAAGGTGAGTGGTTTAGGTTTATTTTTAATATGCTGGACCTTCCGTAAGTTATTCCTTCACGTAGCTTTATTTTTATTTTTTGTGCGATAAAGCAGCACCGCAACTTCACCATAAAACAACGAATGGGAGAAGCTCTGATGAAGCTTCAGCTCAAAGGTAACTGTTATTTCTCATATTATACTAAAACTTATAGACAAGTTATACAATAAACTTAATGTACAGTAATTTGTCTTTTTAACAGGTTTAAGAGGCCAGATGAGACACATCGACTGGAGCCAGTTCTAAATGATAGTTTATGGTTTATAAATTACAGTTCAGAAGAGTTTTTAATGCAGGTTTGCACAGGTTTTGAAATTTTGTTAAATATTTACTAAATATGAATCAATATGGTTAAGACTGTGAAGTCTGTATATTTCATATTAGGTTAAGTTTTGAAAATATAGCAAATGTTAGAGCAATATAGTTTAAAAAAAACTGTGAAGTCTGTATTTTATGTTGAGTTAAACGTTAATAAGCCTGTTTACTTTTGTAATGATATATTTTGAATTATTTGTCTGTGATGGACTGGAGACCTGTCCAGGTGTCCCCCGCCTCTCGCACAGTGATGGCTGACATGGGCACCAGTGACACCCATGAGCCGAAAAGGAAGAAGTGGATAAATATGATGGATGGATGAATTATTTGTTCCTAAATTTTCATTTTTATTTTTTGAAAAATGCAGGCAACTAAGCTAACCTAATACTGGTAGTTTAAGTTACAGAATTTTATGCACTCCTGTATTTGTACCTATTTTTGTAAATATAAAATGGTGCAACATTTTTTGATACAGTAAGGAACCTAAAATTATTGTTTTAAATAAAGGTTCCATT
>JBBPBX010064642.1:0-20197 GCA_038048925.1 Garcialebias charrua | reverse complement strand
ATCTGATATTTCGGATATATTTGCATTTATACTTCTGCTGTTAAAGTGAATAATAGAGAGAAATCCATTTGTTATATTGATGTCATTAAATTGCTCTTCATTGTAGTATTCGCTATCTTTTATTACTGGAAAAAAGTTAGCATCAATAACATCATTAACACGATATATTTTAGGTTCTGAGTCTTCGTATGTTGTCATGTTTTAATGTATTTGTTCATTTCACTGTATGTTATGTCCATTTTATGTGTAAGTTGTTTCATTGATTTGTAATTCGTCCTCTCCTGAGCTCGTCTAGATCCTTCAGTTCTTTTATCATTTTAGGGTTAGCCCCTTCATGTGTTTTGATAAAGATGTTTCCATTTCTTGTCCATGTTGATGCTATTTTATTTTGGTTTTTTAACCACCTTGCTTCCTTTGCAATTTTTCCATTTTTTTTGGTTAGATGTTCATTTATGTAAATGTTTGTTCCCTTCAGTAGCTTTGATTTACTAATTACGTAGTTTCTAAACTTCCTGCTAACGTATCACATAGTATAAAAGCAGAGGTGCACAGAAACTGGAGTAACTTATTGGTGCACCTGGTGATGAGTGGATGTGGTCAGGTGAGAGCTGTGCTACGTGTTACATGGCAGGATACAGGTAAACCAAACAAATACGATTCAACTCAGGTAAGACGAGCCAAATATTGCATTTGTTGTTGGATGTAACTGGGACCCTGTGTACATAATCTCGTTTTCATCACATGTACCACATGCGGCGCAAATGACAATAAAGACTCTCTGACTCTGACTCTGATATATTAAATCAAACATAAAAATATTGTTCATATTAACCTCTGCCTGTTGATTCAATAAAACAAACTGAACGAGAAGACTGTGAGCGATCTGGAGAGTTTTCTAGACGAGTACCCTGATGCATGCTCAATAACAGTACAATACAATTTGCAATACAGTTTTACAATACAGTTTGAACAGACGCTTGTTTGGTGCGGGACGGTCCCCGCTGCGCGTTCACGGGCAGAGCCGCGTGCTCGTGAGGAGGGGGGCGCGTGCCCGTGGTTTTTCCTTTGTGTGTGTGTGCGGGACGGGCCCGACAACTCGGTTTCGGGCCGAGGCGCGTGCTCGAAAGAGAGGGGGCGCGTGCCCGTGTTTTTTCCTTCGTGTGTCGTCGTGTGTGTTTTTCGTGTTTCATATACTTGTTTTTTGGGGGATCAAACGTCGAACGTCGTCTGTGTCATGTGTTTCGCTGCCGCTGGTCACGGACGGGGGGGTTACCGTCCGCCCGAGGCCAGAGGGGGGAGGCGTGCACGCGTCGCTACGTGTTCATCGGACGTTTCCGGGTGCGCTCGTTTCAATCAGAGTGGCTGGACTCGCGGGGATGTTCTGTTGCACGTACCACGTTAGGGGAGCTCCCGACTTCCTGGGACGTCACTGTGTGCGTGATCACCCCGTGCCGCCTGTTTTTGGTTGCCGAGCGACCCGTTGCCTGGTCTGTCGCGGGTCAGACCAGAAGCCACTGTGGGAAGTGGACCTCCGTGCGGCGGTGTATCGCGGGAATACATCGCGGTCACGTGGGAGGAACGTCTGCCGAGTGTGCCCTGCGGCGAACTAGCTACTCGCCGTAGTGGACTCGCACTGGAGGCGTGACCAGAGAGTGGTCACGGACCACTGGTCAGTTGAGGGGGAAGCCCGCCGGTTCATTGTGGGGCGGTGCTGATTGGATTTTTTGAGTTTCGGCCGTTTTGCATGCATTTTTACTCGTTTCTTTTGTGTTTTCGTGTTTCATTAATGTCAAAGAGGGGATCCTTGTATATAAGTGTCCATTTGATGGTCATTAATTGTTTATGTCGACTCAGAGTGTGAAGTGAAGTTTTCTTTTTTTCAGTGGTGAATGGTGCTGCCATAATTTTATTCGCCAGAGGGAGATGTTGTTCAACATAGAAATAAACCTGGACACAAGAGGTTTTCACCTCAGAATTGTTTCAGACTTTTTGCTGTGTTTTACAACAGAACTCGAGTGCATGTGAGAACGGATGATCAATAAACATCTTGAGTGAATGAGATTGCGTGAAGGCGAGATGGAGCACATGCAAGGTGAACAAATGCAGGAACAAAAAGACATTCTTGAACTGTTGCTGCAGATCCGAGCAAATATCAGACGTTTACAAACCGAAAGCACAGAGAGGTGTAACCAGTTGAGCGAATTAGTGTCTAAAATTGTTGAGGAAGCAGACGGATCAACAGGAAATTTAGCTAATTTAGTCCTAACCAGATGTAAACAAGACAAACAAAAGATAGCTCATTGTAAAACGGTAGCAGACTATCAACAGTTAATTAATAATTATGATGGACAGCTGAAACAGATTGACCTTCTAGGAGAATTGTTCTTAATTGCATTAGGGCACACAGAGAAAAGCTCAATTTAAAAGAAAATTTAGAGCAGCTGGTGACAGGAAAAAGAGCAGTCAAACAGCGCCACCTACAGGAGGTTTGAAGCAAGTTGCAGAGACTGAGGGAGATGAGAAGGTTGTGAAGAGAAGGGGATGTGAAAGTGAGAAAACAGAAGTAAGGAAACAGGAAGTCGGTCAGACAGAGGAAGTGGGGAGGTTGTCAGAGAAGTATTTGGGGTGACAGAGGAGCAGCCAGAAATGAGGAGCAATGGAAGAGATTCATATCAGGAGATATGTGGAGGAAGGCAAAGACAGAGAGGGATGAGGTGACCCAGAAAGTGAAAAGCAAGTGGATGAAGGAGCAAACAGGAAGTTGAGACAGAAAAGTACACAAGGAAGTTGAGAAGAAGACAGGAGGCAGGAGATGGAGGGAGTGAGTTCAGGCCCCAAGAAGAGAGAAGGGGGGGCCACAGAGAGGGGTTGTGGAAGTATCCGAGAGAAGATGAGGAAGGTGAGGTGAGATTAAACATTTATCTTGAAATCAGCCACAGAGCAAAGAACTTATTTTAGAAATTTTAAGAGGTCAGCAATTCACCAATTAGGCAAACACGAGAGTTCTAGAGAGAAGTGAGACAGTTTCGGGTTGAGGTTCAGTGAACTTTAAAGTTGATGTAAATTTATTTTTTTTCTGCTTTTGGACTTTAGATTAGAGGTGAAAAACCCGTTGTGCAGACCAGACCCTGCGAGATGTGTTTTGGTTGGAGACAAATGCCGAATGAAACAAATATAGCTTTTGAATTTTGGTTTAATAATATAAGGGCGTTAGATTAATTTGTTTTTCTTTCACAGCCTAACAGCACAAAGCTGGTGGGAATGGAGCAAGAGACAGGCAGATTTCTTTATTACCACACACATAATGTAATTTGCCATGAGCTAGGATTCAACCAAAATGCACGAAACTTTTCGTTTGTCAGGAGATTGGGGGAACAGTGATGGCTCCATTGGATTTGAATGCATAAAGTTGACGTCTACATGGTTCATTTTGACTCTGAGAGCGACAGCGGACAGGAAGTGGGAGCGAGACCTCTCACTCATGAATGGACACACAGACAGTTGAAGGAAAAAGCAAAGAACTGTCATTCAAACACCAGAATGTCCATGAACTTCCTCAACCATAGTTCAAGGTTACGACCTGAACAAAACAACAGTCCAGGACACAAACAGATGTCAAAGTCAGCAAACACAACGTGAAATCAAATGAAGTCAGGACTTGGGGCATCCTGCAGAGAAAGCCACCCAGACAAAAGGGGCGGGACACTGGAGCTGACCTAAGCTGGACAAATGGACAAATTCACACGATCAGAGCATGAGCATGTGAAACAGCTGTCACGAGTCACTCATTCAAGCAACCCGTGAAGGCGTCGGCCTCACATTCGAATCGGTGGGGTCACATTGGGGCCTCAGTCTCAGGGCCAAACGTAAAGTGCATTATTTAATGATGACACATAGAACAGGCCACCGCAGGCCACAGGATTAATAGATTAATACTGGACGGTGAGTTCTGTTTGTCTGCTTCTCCCCATCCCAGTAGGCTCTAAAACAAGATAACAAGGCTCTCATCCCGAGGCCTACAGGAAAATGAGTTTGTGAATATCTTCACAGGTGAAATTGGTGTCACCTCAATTATTCATATTAGGTTGAAAGGTTAAATATTTAATGGGATTTCTCCTCGAGGGGAGGCATTGGCAGGAGTCTGATGGGTACAACGAGATCAATAAATTAGGAAATACAGAAGGAGCACGTGGTGGTCAGTGAGAAAAATGGTTATTGTGGACAGAAAAGCGGAGCAGCGATAGTGCTGGTTTGGTGAGGGGCTTCAGACATATCAGTGTTTTGACGCGATGATAGGTTTGAAGCAGAAAGAGGGACACAGTCAGCGCCGAGGGCGGAGGCAGGGCTCTGTGTGAACTTTGGAGGGCAGCACGAACTAAGCTCATTTAGAGGACAAGAGAGGGTTGTGAACAGCACAGGGAGACGAGTGAGGCAGACATGAGAAAGGGTACCACTTCTTAACATCACCACCACACCGAGACTTACTAAACAACAAAAACGTGACCGTTTGGCTGAGTTGGAAGCAAAAGGAACATCAGGAAACATCAATTGGAACTACAAGGTGGGCCCAACACAGAAGGCAGTGGCGGCTCCTGAAGAGAGTCGCTGAAAACAGGACCATGGAGTTGGAGTGGAGCTTGTGGAGTGTGAATCCATCCAGAAGATGGAGAAGAGGATTCTGAGGAGCGGCGACTCGCGCAGGTGCGTGCACACCAGATGAAGGGAAATTCGTTCAGCTGGTGGCACACACACATTTTGGACTTTCTGATCAGAACATTTGTGCACGTATGCGCCGTGCTTTCATTGCGTGATCCTCAATGGACAGGGAAGTCGCGCGAATAAAGGAAATGTTCGACCATGATGACACCGGGTCATGAGATACTAATTGGTTGTACAGACATGCTCGAACCGGTGAAAGGGTTCAGAAATTTATGGCTGGTGTGCCGCACTCACCGGCTGACAAGGGGTAAAAACACGAAAATTAAAAATTAAAAGAGAAGACAACAAACCGGTCCTAAAATTTTTTAATAAATTGTTACATTACATGTCATGGGTTTCCTGTAAAAATTAGATCAGATAATGGTACACATTTTAGCAATCCAAATCTAGAGAATGATAGAAATACTTTAGGCCTCAAACATGTTAGCCCACTTTTGAAACAAAATTGGCTGAAATCTGTGCACAGACTAAAATTAATTTACTTGGGGCTTTATAAAATGGCCGTTAGGGCTGAGGGCACCTGTAGATAGGGGACAAGGGTTGTTGTAATGTCGCATATGATGTACTTTGAGAGACTAATAGTTGTTTGTCCAGTTTCCATCTCCAGACCTTTGGAACCGTGACACCTGAGATCACAAGGCCTGAACGAGGCGGGAAGGCTCACCGACACCCTGGGTGCTTCTCAGAGTCCATAAGAGTGAGCCACCAAGTGGGCGAGCACATCTGAGCTGTTGGGGCACACATCACCAGCAGCGTGCCAGAGAGGGAGAGCCACAGCCTGAGAGGGGTCCGGAAAAGGGGTCTCAAAGGTCATCACATCAAGGGAGGCAGCTCGGTCGGGGCTGCACAGCTGAGAGGGTTGGTTTTGCACCTGGAGGGAGTGGTCCACAAGAGCGGTGGGCTGCCCGGCATCTTCATCCTTGAGATCGGGTTCGAGGAAGGTGTGGGTCTCATCTTTGCATCGTTTCTCATCTTTCCATCGTCTCACTTCCTCTGCCGTGGAAGTCATCTGTTCGTGAGGTGTTCGGGTTCGAGTGGTGGAGCTTCCTGAAAACACCTGTCTTCCTGGAGAGCATCTTTGTGCTTGCTTTTGCAAGGACACCAGAACGATAGGGAAACAGTTCCCCCTGGTGCCAGGCCTGTCTGCCTTGTTGCTTTGAGAGAAGAGCGCATGCTGCATGAGTGCAGCTTAACAAGGAAAGCCAACAGGAGCATAAAAGAGGGGGTCGACCATTCACTTTTGGGTTAGGGGCAGGGGTTGCACGCCAGGGGAACGGGGTATTGAACACAACCCACCTGGCATTAATCATCAGCAAATCTGCAGCCCAAGGAAAAGGGTGGTGACCTCTGAAGAATACATCTTTCAACAAACATCGGAACAGAACAGAAAACCAAGGGTTAAATCGACTCAGAAAGGCTGACAGAGTGTTTTGAATTTTACAGGTGTTTCTATTTTGCATTATTGAATTATCAATATTTCAAACTTTAAATTTTAAATCACACAGTTTAAAGGTCACACATTTAGGATTAGATATTTGATTTCACCTTTAATAGAACATTAATGACTATTTCTTAACTTAGAGTTGGTTTAGGTCAACAATTTGCTGCTACACTTTAACTTTTATCTTTTATCAATTAGACTTACTTATATCTAAAATTAGAATTCAACAGAACAACACATAATTTCCAGGTCTAACTTTCCAGGGTTTGGAGTTAAATTTTTCAATTTCAGCGTTCAATCATAAAATATTAGGGGTTTTTGACCACTTTCTTATTTCTGGTTCAAAATTCAATGGGTGAGTGATTTATTCATTTTGAGGATGTATTTTTTACAGGTGCAGTTCCAGTGATTTCCTATGTAAATAAAAAAGAAAGCGGGAAAAAGAAGATTTTGTAAACTGTGCATGCGTTTGATGGTTGGGTTTCATTGCTGCTTTTCATGTGTATTTACCTTTTCAGGTTCTGCAGATTTAAATGAGAAGGGGGTAATTTGTGTTTCTGTTGTGTTTCATCACACTCCAGGGTTCAAAGTTTGACACTGTAGAGAATTTCGAACTATATCAAGCATGGCTGAGGGGCAGAAGAGGCTAATGGTAGCTGCAGGTGTGGGGTCATTGATTATAGTTTCCACTATTCTGTTGTTGGAATATTTCTGTGTGATACCAGGTCATCCAAGCTGTCATCCTGTACCTCCTCATCAGAGGAGTGAGAGAGATGTCCTCATGCCGAGGACATGGACACGGGTACAGGATGCTGGTCATATATCGATGAATTTTTCTGAAGTCTTTCAGAGGAACTCTTGGTACAGGTATGCGCAGTTTTTGGCCAGAAGCCGCCACAGGTCTGAGTCTTACGTCTGTACCCCACTTTCTGTTGAGGAATCACAGCGGACATTGACGATTACACCTCTTGACCGGATGTTGTCATTTTGTGTTCTGCAGATGAGCTCCAGAGGATTCTACATGGAGCACCTGCGATGTCAGCCTAAGTGGTGCAAATTGAGTACATTCTCACACCCGATGGTGTTAGCTCAATTTGTAGAATGGCCATCCAGTGGACAGTTTCCTGTCTGTGTGCACCGCGTCCATCATCAGGACTCATATCAGGTGGTAGTGGGGTCCCTCCCTGAGGAGAGGTGCAGGGCGGTGTACCATCCGAGAAGGGAATTCATGAGTGTGCCTAGCAGCAATGGTACGTATCCGGTTGAGGCTGTGTGGACATCAGGTATTCCTGACCTTGCCAGTGAACTGGACTGGGTGCTGTGCACCAGTTGCGGTTACAGAGGGGTCGTACCTGGTGTCTTTGAGTAATGGTTCTCACTATGTGGGACATTCAAAGACTTCTGACGTCAGTCAGCTCGAGTCTTCTTGGGGTTCAGAGGTCCCAGTGGAATGGAAGCGTGGCTTCTTCCCGGGGTCGAAGGTCGGGGACCACCTGTTGCGCATGGAAGCTTTAGATTACCAATTTGGGATGTTCATTTATGAGTCGGTGCAGGCGTTAGGGACCACCTCTGCAGAGCGGTGGGCCATGTATGTTGTGTCTTTACATCATAATTTGCTGTTGGATTTGTTTAAAGCATCTGTTAATGGAGTGTGTGAGGTGATTAATAATGGCACCTGCTGTACCTTTATACCTGATGCGTCTGTTTCAGATCCACAGGTCAGGGTGACAGCGGCCCTGCGCCATCTGAGGGAGCTTCAGAAGCATCAGACGGAGGAGGCGCATACAGGGCTGTGGCATGCACTGTCGTGGTTCACGAGAGGATCATGGCCTCAGGTGTTGGTCAAGATTTTGGCCTTGCCACTAGCTATTCTGGTTCTGTTCTGCTTATTTATGGGGTGCGTGACACCTTGTGCACGGGCAAAAATCTCGAGGATGATTGCTTCCAGGGAAATGGAGGATTTTGGGACGGCGTTTCCCTTGATGCAGGCGGGGTCCACACCGTCGCCTGCCGCACAAACTCACCTGTATTTGGCAGACAACAGATACCTGTAGTGGCGGGGAGGGTTTGAGTATGGATCGGTGGGGTGTTGCTTTTGTCCTAATCACATTAATTCTCTAATGATCTTGCTGTTTTGAGGGGGTTTCATGTTTTTTATTGGGTTCTTGGGGTATGATGATGGAGTCAGTTCGGGGTTAATCTGCATGGTTGATTTTGGGGTCAGATAGGGACCAGACGCAGTTCGCTGCCGGGTGGAGGAGCTCTCAGGTATTTGGCTGAGTCTGGATACCTGTAGAGGGGACGAGAAGTTAGGCGGAGGACTCCAGGTGGGATGATGGTGTTGAAATGATGGTTATAGTTATCCTCTTATGATTTGGTGGTTTGTGATTGTTGTTTTGATGTGGGGTTAATGATTACTTTTGGAGTCAGATGGGGGTTGCGTGGAGTTGGTTGATTTTTTTGTTGTTGGGGTGATTTTATTTGGTGGGTTGTATTTTTCCTGTGGTGTTGAGGTGGGGGTCCTCTTCGGGGGATCCGGCTGGTGGCGTGCGGGTTGTTGTGACCTATTAAAATAGGTCATGAGAGGGGGTGAAGGAATATACACGCATTTAGATGTTCTATATGTTAATCTTACTTGAAACTAATAACAAGCGCTCTATAATCAAGGTATTTACAATGGTTTTACAAATGTTTATGCAATTAAACAACATTATAATGCACGCGTTTAGATCCAGCAAAGAGAGGGTTAACAGCTCTTGGCAGCAGAAAGGCACTTTGTGTTTGCTTTGGCCGACACAGGCTTTACTTAAACTAAGGCTGAGCACTTATAAAACAAACACACACACTTGGTCATCAATTAGTGTAACTGGACATTAACTACATGAATTTACATTAAAGAGAATACACGAAACACATGGATCTGACAATTTTAAACATGCAGAACAAAGGAGCGTTTTCAGAGTAGACCTCTGTTCCAGCCATAAAATCTCCAAGGCCATAAAACAGATAAACAAGGGAGCTCCAAGGCTCCTTATCAGGCCCTAAGCCAATGAGAAACGAGAAAAGCCCAAAGCTGCACTTTATACTGCCGAGAAGAGACAGACATCTTGAGCACTTTTTGAGAACAGCGCGTCGGACAGGTCAGTGCTCAATATGGCTCACAGTAATTTGTGCACAAATGATTGTTTGCTGTAACTCTGTTAACCTGTAACCTGTGTTGATCCAAATAAATCTTGATCTTTTTTACATGAGAGCCTGGTCATTTCGAACACCGTCGAAATATCTCCTTCAAAAGGTAGAAAAATCTAAAAAGCTAAGTCTGGGCCTCTGAACATTCAAAAAAGAAAACAAAGCAAAGCAAAAAAAAATTGTAGAAATGTTTCGTCTTTCGTCCGAAAGTCTTCCTCAGTCTGAGTTGCTATATTCAGCTCAGTCTTATAAATAGCACCCTCTCACAGTGCAGTTGGCTGATGACAGCCAAAACCAGCTGCTCACATGATCAAGGAGGACCATCAGCCTAACGATGGATCGTTAGCACCCTGATGGTTGTTTGCTATTCACAGAGGGCTGAGTGATACTAGCAATAACAGCATTGTAAGAGGGGACAGTTGAACCCGGAGGCCTCCACCTCTGTTTAATGATGGACGGTTTCTTTTCACAAAGATGGCCTCCTTTACTCCTCTCTCAAACCATTGTTCCTCTCTATCAAGGATGTGAACATCTTCATCCCTGAAAGAGTGACCGCTGGCCTGGAGATGAGTGTAGACTGCAGAGTCCTGACCTGATGATGTTGATCTTCTGTGCTGGGCCATCCTTTTGGCCAGTGGCTGTTTAGTTTCCCCAATATAAGACTGATCACAGCCCTCCTGACACTGAACAGCATACACAATATTACTCTGTTTGTGCCGGGGGACTGGATCTTTGGGATGAACCAGTCTTTGCCGTAATGTATTTTGGGGTTTAAAAGCCACTGGGACGTTGTGTTTAGAAAATAAACGTCTCAATGTCTCTGAAACTCCCGCAACATACGGAATGACCACTGGTCTGGGTCTGGGTTCCTTCTTTTCACCTGATGGCTGGCTGGAGTCCTGTTTGGGTTTCTTCTCTGCTTTCAGGAAGGCCCAGTTAGGATATCCACATTTCTCTAGAGCCTGTTTTGTGTGTGATTTCTCCTTCTGTCTGGCTCCTGAGTTAGTGGGGACGCTGTCTGCTCTGTGGTACAGAGTCCTGATGACTCCTAACTTGTGCTCCAGAGGGTGATGGGAGTCGAACTGTAAATACTGGTCTGTGTGGGTGGGTTTGCGGTACACCTCAGTTTGCAAATTTCCTCTATCAGAAACTGAGACCTCACAGTCCAAGAAAGCCAACCTGCCATTTTTACATCTTCTCGTGTGAACTTGATATATTTATCCACAGAGTTGATGTGATCAGTGAAATGTTGGACTTCCTGAGATTTAATTTTAACCCAGGTGTCATCAACATACCTGAACCAATGACTTGGTGGTCTCCCTGAGAAGGACGTCAAGGCTTTCTTTTCTACCTCCTCCATGTACAGGTTGGTAACAATAGGAGAAACTGCAGACCCCATAGCACCTTTTTAGATATCTAGACGAGTGTTTTGAAAACGTTGTGATAGGTAAACCACAAAGAAACACCACACCCACATTAAACCAACATCTAAATGCACACGTTCAGAGAGCTCAATCAGCACGTCCGCATCTCCAGAAAAAAGCTTCACGGATGTTCTGGAATCTATTGATAAGAAGCTATCAAGCTTAGATGCTCGCCTGGCCCTGGTGGAGGTTCTCCACAAGGAATGTCAATCACTGAGAGAGTCTCTGGAGTTCAGCCAAGCTCAGGTGGCGTCGCTCGTTGCAGAGAACCAAACTCTGCGGGGGAACATAAAATAACTCACCGAGAAGAGGACACAGATGTCCGGGGAAAATAAAAAAATCAAAGTGTCCATTCTGGATCTCCAAGCTAAGAGTATGCGAGACAATCTTGTCTTCCCTGGGATCCCAGAATGAGCAGAGAAGGACGCAAAAGTTACGATCCGTGAGTTTATTCAACGTCAGATGAAACTCCTGAGCGAGACGGTAAAAAACATCATATTCTATCGTATCCACCGGCTTGGAGGTAAGAAGCCCGATAACAAGCAACCTCGGCCGATAGTAGTTAAATTTGAACATTATAAACAAAAAGAGCAGGTTAGAAGTCAGGGCAGAGAGCTACGTGGGACGGACTTCAGCGTTAATGATCATTTTCCGAAAGAAATCCTCGATCGGAGACGCGTTTTGTTCCCAATCAGGAAGTAATATATGTCTGAAGGCGTCAAAGCTACGGTGGCTGTAGATACATTTTATATTAACGGTCAGCTGTTCAGGGAACAGGACATCACTCCGTGGCTTTATTAAAAGGAACAACAGGTTAGTCTGGAGCAGGGCTATTCAATGTACGACCCGCGGGCCAAATCAGGCCCACAGGAGAGCTAAGTCGGTCCACCAATGGGTACACTTTTAAAAACAAAATCAGAGTTTTAATCATAAAACGAAGTTATTTAATGATAAGAACTACTGATATATGACTCCTGAGTGCTTGTCTTTCAGTAACTGTGGCCCCCTGGGCAGTTTAGTTGAGTAGTCCTGGTCTAACGCTTGTTACACTGGAGGTGAATAAACTAGCATTTGTAAATAAAATGTAAAGCATAGCTCGGGTGTCTGCACTGGTGAAGGTGAATGGTGTCACACTTGTTCTTTTTTTTTTGTTATTGTTTGTTTGTTTGTTTGTATTTCCTTTATTTTTTCTTTCTCTTTCTTTTCAACATCAATTATTAGCACACAAGCACAAAGGCAGATATACACCCATGTCCATCCATACAAATACCTCATAAAGGAATACATCCATGATTTATCTTCAAAAACAACACTTAGATAATTTTTAAATGATAAATAATCAACCCTCAAGGATTATGTTTTTGCCTGGGTGTTTTTTTATTTTTTATATTTGTGATAATGAATGTGGTTTATCCATATTCTCACAAGCACAAGTATGGGCACCTTAAGGTTTTTCACATGGAATATTAATGGAGCCGGTAGCCAACATAAAAAATATAGAATATTTAACCAGATTAAAAGATTAAAGGAAGATGTTGTATTACTCAGGAGCACCTGTCAGTGACTGAGCACCTGTCAGTGACTGAGCACCTGTCAGTGACTGAGCACCTGTCAGTGACTGAGCACCTGTGGAGGAAGTGGACGCGGGCACACCTTGGCTGCCGCTGCTCCTCGTACTTTTTGCTTTTTGAAGCCTTTTTTATTACTTTCTGCTGTTTTTTTTCACCGAGCCTTGTTGGACATTTCTACCTTTCTCGACTGCAGAGTGCGACAGGCGTAAGCCTGTGTACAGCACCTGTACAAGCGGACGCGGACATTTCTACCTTTCTTTGAACTTTTCTACCTTTCTTGAACGCAGAGTGCGGCAGGCGCAAGCCTGTGTACAGCACCTGTGTGAATCGGACACGGACATTTCTACCTTTCTGTGATTAAGTTTTGTGTTTTAGTTAGTTAGTTTTAGAGCAACTGTCTTTTCTGACTGCGTTGTGGATCTGCAAACATTATAAGTTGCCGGTCAAAGCAGATGACCGCTTGTCCTGAGTCTGGGTCTGCTAGAGGTTTCTTCCTTCTAAAAGGGAGTTTTTCCTTTCCACTGATGCCATTGTGCTTGCTCAGGATGGGAGATCGTGGCGAAGCCAAGATTTGACTTGTTTGCTGGAGTCATTAGATAGAAAACTTTACTAGTCTAACCGTAATTTTAATAATAGTAGGGGCTGCTAGCTCCCGCTAGCTTCAACACAAATTTAGCTTCGAGTATCACGTAGCTGCACTTATTGTTCGCTTACCTGCTGCCTCTCTCAACTTCCTGTGTCCTCTGGACTGTTCTGGACTCTCTCCTGTACTCCTTCAAGGTAATGCTCGTTCGAGTTACATCTCTTTGCTTCTTGTATATCTTTCTCGGAGCCGTGGGCCTGCTGCTAGCGGCTAGCTCTGTGCTAGCCTCCTCCGGCTCGTGGATGTTGACTTACTCCGCTTCGCAGTTGTTTGAACTTAACAACTGCTCCATTCCTCTTTCTATTTCCACCATCAAACAACTGGGACTTCTGCGTAGACCTCGTTACATCCATAGAAGCTCTCGAAAGAAAACTGTTTATTCTCAAACGAACTCTGATTCGATTAGTGCTGTCTGGACTGAGAGACGTGTCGCACCTCGATGGCGTCATCAGAACGCTGCGTCTGTAGGCCTTTGTAGTCCTCTGCGCACGAAGTGGCGAGGAAAACGTGGAGTGGACTTCAGTCTGCTTAAACCGGTTCAAAAAGCTCCTATTCCAACTGGTATTAAATTAGAACTTTTCAATGTGCAGTCACTTTCCAACAAGTCATGTTTAATTCATGATCACATTCTGGAGAAGGACTTGGACCTCATGTGTCTTACAGAGACGTGGCACCAACCAGAGGTGTTCAGTTCTCTGAATGAGGCGTGTCCCTCTGGATACAGTTATCTGCAGAGAGCCCGCAGCACTGGCCGCGGTGGTGGTCTGGCAGTAATTTATCGCAGTAATTTAAAATTGTCTCATCTGTCTTCTCAGGACTTTTCCTCTTTTGAATGTCTGGCTTTCAGCTTCAAAGCCCCACTCCTGATGAATGTTATATTAATTTATAGACCTCCCAAACCGCATGTTTCATTTAACTCAGAGATGCATGACCTCCTCACCTTTTTCTGCACCTCCCCTGTGAAGACTATTTTTCTTGGCGACTTAAATATCCACGTGGACAATTCTTCTTCACCTCTGGCAACAGATTTTAAGTCTCTTCTGGACTCTCTTAATCTCACTCAACATGTTGACGCCCCTACGCACAGCAGGGGGCATACTCTGGATTTGGTGATTACAGACACTGTACTCATTAATAACTTATCTGTATATGACCTGGGTGTCTCAGACCACAGGGTCATCTCCCTGGAAGTGCCTTCATCTTCGCCTGCTTCAAATCCAAAACGACCCATCCAGTTCCGTGACCTTAAAAACATCTCCCTTGATGTTTTGTCTGCTGATCTTCACACACTGACCGCTGTCAATCATCCTTCTGCAGATGACTCTGTGGATTACTACAATCAATCTCTTCGGGAGCTCCTGGACCTACACGCCCCCTTAAAGACAAGACTGGTGTCTTTCTCGCGCTCAGCTCCTTGGTACACTGATGAGCTGCGCAAGATGAAGGCAACTGGCCGTGCTATTGAGAGACGTGTAAAATCATCTGGTCTGTCTGTGCATAAGCAGGCATATAAAGAACATCAGAAAGCATACGCCTATTCTCTTAAAGAAGCACGCTCCAAATATTATTCTAACATCATCAACACCTGCCCTGGAAACTCTAAACAGCTCTTCTCCACAATCACTCGTCTGCTTAATCCCATTAAGCAAACTCTTGAGGACTCTGCTCAAAAATGTGACCTGTTTCTTTCATCTTTTAAAACCAAAGTTGACACTATCAGATCTCAGCTCCACAACCTCCCCGTTCTCAGTGTGCCACCCACCCGTCTGCATTCTGGGACCCTAAACAGCTTTGACGAAGTTGTTCAGAGTGAGGTGGAGGCCATCATCAAGAAAATGAAGCCTTCATCCTGCGCCCTGGATCCTTTCCCCTCTTCTCTCATAAAAACCAATCATTCTGCAATAGGCCCACTTATCACTCAAATAATAAATCAGTCTCTACAATCTGGTCATGTTCCACTGCCTCTAAAAACCGCCATCATTAGGCCTCTTCTGAAAAAATCTAATTTGGATCCCGACATTTTTTCAAATTACCGCCCAATTTCACACCTCCCTTTTCTGTCTAAAGTGCTGGAAAAAGCTGTTGCTGCTCAGCTGCAGGATCACTTACAACAACACTCCCTGTATGAGAAGTTCCAGTCTGGATTCAGAGCAGCTCACAGTACAGAGACTGCATTGCTGAGGGTTACCAATGATGTCCTCTTGGCTGCTGACACTGGCTCTCCCTCCATCCTTGTCCTCCTTGACCTCACTGCAGCCTTCGACACTGTGGACCATAGTATCCTCCTCCACCGTCTTCATGTGGAGGTCGGTCTCTGCGACACAGTCCTGGACTGGTTCAAATCTTTCCTCTCCAATAGGCTGGAATGTGTTAGTCTTGGCAACGCCACGTCCCAGACAGTTTGTGTCTCCTGTGGTGTCCCTCAGGGGTCGGTTCTGGGGCCCCTGCTGTTTTCCCTTTACATGCTGCCTTTAGGTCAAATTATTAATCAGTTCAACATTTCTTTTCACTGTTATGCCGACGATACACAGCTTTACATCAGGACTGGAGCATCCTCATCTTCCACCTTGTCATCTCCATCTTCACTCACTGCCCTCTCTGCCTGCCTGGAGGCAATTAGGGCATGGATGAATCAGAACTTTCTTCAATTAAACTGCTCCAAGACTGAGGCCATACTGATTGGCACCCCTCACCAGGTACAAACATCTCCTATAACAAGACTTTCCTTTTCTGGACAAGACATCCCCCTCTCCACCTCTGTTACTAATCTTGGAATAAAAATGGACTCCAATCTTACATTTGAAAATCACATTAAGCATCTGTTTAAAACTTGCTTCTTCCATCTTCGAAACATCTCCAGACTTCGCCCATCCCTAACTTTTTCCGATGCTGAGAAGCTCGTCCATGCTTTTGTCTCCTCCAGGCTCGACTACTGCAACTCCCTGTTTATTGGAATCCCTGGCAAAAACCTTCAGAAACTTCAATATATTCAAAACAGTGCAGCAAGGATCTTGTTGAGAGTTCGTAAATTTGAACATATTACGCCCATTCTCCATAACCTTCATTGGCTTCCTGTCGCCTACAGAATTCAGTACAAAACTGCTCTCATTACACATCAATGCTTACACGGAACTTCACCAGATTATCTGAAGGATATTCTCATTCCATACTCATCCACCCGTTCGCTGCGGTCACAGAACAGCAATCTCCTTCACATTCCGAGAACCAAATTAAGGACCATGGGAGACCGGGCTTTCAGTGTGGCTGCCCCCCGCCTGTGGAACTCTCTTCCTGAATGTCTAAGAGCCCCACAGTCTGTGGTTGACTTTAAGAGCGACTTGAAGACCTTTCTTTTCGACCAAGCATACTCTACCTCCTCATGATTCTACTTTTGATCTTAGCTGATATTGTTATTGATTTTAATTGTTTTATTATTTGTTTTATTGTAATTTAATTCTGTTGCTCCTTGTAGCACTTTGAGATTTTCATTAATGAAAAGTGCGTTATAAATTGAATTCATTATTTTTATTATTATTACTCCAAGAAATTCATAAATTACCCTCAACTGTGGATGAGCTAAAATCTCCCGAGTTTCCTGATGTATTCTCAGCCAGCAATAACTCAAGACAAAGAGGTGTAGCAATAATAATACATAGAAATGTTAACTTCACAGTATTAGACACAGTTATAGACCGCACGGTAGATATATAATATTAAAATTATCCATACTTAGACAAAAATATTGAATTGTTAGTATATATGGACCAAATGTTTTCCAGGAAAATGGGGAATGTGGTAAAGAGGTGAAAAAGAGAGTCCAGGCAGGATGGAGCAGATGGAGAAAAGTTTCAGGAGTGATTTGTGACAAAAGGGTGTCAGTAAAGGTCAAAGGAAAATTTTACAAGACAGTGGTGAGACCAGCTATGTTGTATGGTCTAGAGACTGTGTCATTGACAAAAAGACAAGAGAAAGAACTGGAAGTAGCAGAAATGAAGATGCTGAGGTTCTCCTTAAGAGTGACAAGGATGGATAAGATCAGGAATGAGATCATCAGAGGTACAGCACATGCTGGAACAACTGGGAGATAAAGTTAGGAAGGCCAGACTGAGATGGTTTGGACATGTCCAGAGGAGGGACAGTGGTTATATTGGTAGAAGGATGTTAGAAATGCAGATGCCAGGAAAAATACACAGAGGAAGGCCAAAGAGGAGATATATGGATGCAGTTAGAGAGGACATGAAGGTAGTTGGAGTGAGGACAGAGGATGCAAAGGACAGAGTGAGATGGAGAAGGATGACTCACTGTGGCGACCCCTGAAAAGAGAAAAGCCGAAAGAAGAAGAAGAAGAAGATATGGATCAAATGTGGATGAAACTGTTTTTTTTCATGATCTTTTTTCTACTCTATCAAATCACATGGATTGCTCACTGGTACTGGGAGGTGATCTTAATTTTGGTCTAGATGATAAAATAAACAGGCTGAATGCAGTAGGAGCACAACGTAGTTGCCAATCCATAAATATAGTTAAACAGTACATGAGTGATTATGGACTCTGCGATACATGGCGTTCTGTTCACCCTAATAGCAAAGAATATTCTTTATTTTCACATGTACATCACTCTTATTCTCATCTAGATTATTTATAATAATAATAATAATAATAATAATGAATTCAATTTATAACACACTTTTCATTAATGAAAATCTCAAAGTGCTATTATTATTATTATTTCATAATCAGCAACTCATTGCTGACCAACATTTAGCACTTTGAGATTTTCATTAACGAAAAGTGCGTTATAAATTGAATTCATTATTATTATTATTATTATTTCAGACACTAAGATACATCCTATTGCTGTCAGCGATCATGTACCAGTTACTTTAAATTTAGCTAATAAGAAAGAAACCCCCAAAAATATAAACTGGATATTAAATACCTCACTGCTTAAAGATGAAGAGTTTATACAATATTTTAAAAAAGAATGGACATCCTATCTAGAGTTTAATGACTTGCCAGAAACATCAGCATGTACACTCTGGGAGACTGGGAAAACAGTTATGAGAGGGAAAATAATAAGCTATTCAACAAATAAAAGAAAAAAGAAAATAAACGTACTGAGAAATTAGATAAATCAATCAAATTATTAGAAGGTTTACAAGGAAAGGAAACATAGCAAAAACTACGCAAGTTAAAATTAAAACTAAATGAATTTATTGGCAAGAAAAACAAATTCTTAATACAAAGACTTAGATTAGAAAATGTTGAACACAGTGATAAATCAGGGAGCTTTTTAGCAAACCAACTCAAATTAAACAAATAAAAAAATGTTTATATATGGTATTAATAATAAATTAATACATGTAGGGAATTTGAGTCTCGGGTGTGCTGCGATGGTTCTACATCTCTGTTGTTCAGAACACCTGGGACTCAATTTTATTTACACTTTAGACATTCATTCATAAACTTCTTCATAAAAGTCACATATAGGGAATGGATTGAGTACTATGGCTATGGGTGGCGGGATGACACCAATCTCACCCCCATGCCTATGCTCACTCAACATTATGCATTTAGACAATTAGGGCTTGGGTTAGAGTTGGAGTGGAGGGGAAACTGGTATAATGCCAGCCTTTGCTCCTTCTCTTTCCTTTTTAAGTACACTTTAGAACAACACTCACCAACAGTACATTTGGGGACGGGGGTGTGTGTGTCGGGGTCTTGATTTGTTAATTTCAATTTTATTTATTTATGTATTTATTTATATATATATATATTATTTATTTATTTTTCTCTTACCCCCCTGGTTGCCTGGCGGACATTCTGGGGGTGGGCCGTCAGGGGTTGTGCTGGGGTGTGGGGGGGTTCGGGGCCTGCGGGGTTGCCGCGGGCGGGACTGGCAGTGCGCTCCCCCTGGGGCTGCTTGGGCTCGAGTGTCCTGTCCTGTCCTGTCGGCGGGGCGTGGGGTGGGCCGGATCTTGGATGTCTGCTACTCTCCACCCCAGAATGAATGGGCCTACCTCCTGGGTTTGGATGTGGGCTGCCCCATGTAGGGAGCAGGTACATGTCTTGGACCTGGGGGGTATAGAGTGTGCATCGGGATTATGAATGGAGCGTGTCGTTATTGTTTGTCTTTCTATGACTGAGGGTGAGGATGAGGGTGGGTCTGAATGAGTGTATCTGTGTATGAATGTTTAAGTGTCAGGCTGGGACTTGGACTGCCCCCTCTCTGATACTTCTGAGGCTACCTAGTGTCGCACTCCTGCCACGTGGCCCCCTGGTGGGTGTTCCTCTGCCCGCGGGCGTGCTTGGGACCCTCACTATCTGGGGCTGGGCGCTTGGGCGTTTGTCGGCTCGGCCTGGTGGCTGCCTGGTGGGGCTCGGGTCCTCTGGTCCTGTCGGGTCTGGACCTGAGGGGTGGGCGTCCCCGGTGCCCGAGCATCGGCGACCGGCCCTGGGGCTACATCGGTGCAGCGGGCTCCGGCGGGGGCCTGTGTATTTGTCGCTGTTGACCCCGGGGGGTCATTGTGTGTGGTCCCTGGTGGGGTTCGTCCGGTTCTTCCCCTTGGTCGGATCTGGGGAGTGGACGAGTGGCTCGTCCTGTTCGGGTGGTCCTGGGGACTCTGGGCTCGGGGTCCTTCCTGGGGTCTTGGGCTCTGATCGCCCTTTCGTCTGTCTCGGGCTTTGGAGGGACAGATCTCTGATGCTTCACATTTGCTACTAAATGTTCTATTGGAGGAACCTTATTCACTTATGCATGCTCACAACCACACACAAATGGATGTAGGGATGTATATGTAGATATATGTAGATGGGTATATAAATGAATATAAATATATATGTATGTATACTGTATATATATTTGTAGGTATGGGTATGTTTATATATAGAAATCTAATGCAAGGTCATGAATATTATCAGTCTTTATGCTTGTATGTTTTGTTGCTGTGCTCTGTCATGTGCTTTGCAGGATTGTGGACGGAGGTTTGGTGTGTTTGCCTTGTGCTCTTTTTGTGGATAATTGTTGTTTTGTTGTCTCACTTTCTCTTTTCTTTCTTTCTCTCTAAAAAAAAATAAAAAAAAAAAATAATAAATAAAAAATAAAATAAAAATAAAATAAAAAAATAAAAATAAAAAAAATACATATTGGAGTGAGAGGATGGCTATAAGGTGTGAAGGGAGGCCATCTATAAATGGAAAAAAAAAAAAA
>JBBPBX010064641.1:5000-15000 GCA_038048925.1 Garcialebias charrua | reverse complement strand
AGCGTGTCCGAGCAGGAGAGCCTCCGTCGGACGCAGGAGCTGTGAAGTGTGGGTGTTAATCCTGGAGGTGGCAGAGCTCCAGAGGTGAGGAGGCCGGGGTGGCGTGGAGCGTGTCCGTGCAGGAGAGCCTCCGTCGGACGCACGAGCTGTGAAGTGTGGGTGTTAATCCTGGAGGTGGCAGAGCTCCAGAGATGAGGAGGCCGGGATGGCGCGGAGCGTGTCCGAGCAGGAGAGCCTCCGTCGGACGCACGAGCTGTGAAGTGTGGGTGTTAATCCTGGAGGTGGCAGAGCTCCAGAGGTGAGGAGGCCGGGGTGGCGCGGAGCGTGTCCGAGCAGGAGAGCCTCCGTCGGACGCACGAGCTGTGAAGTGTGGGTGTTAATCCTGGAGGTGGCAGAGCTCCAGAGGTGAGGAGGCCGGGGTGGCGTGGAGCGTGTCCGAGCAGGAGAGCCTCCGTCGGACGCAGGAGCTGTGAAGTGTGGGTGTTAATCCTGGAGGTGGCAGAGCTCCAGAGGTGAGGAGGCCGGGGTGGCGTGGAGCGTGTCCGTGCAGGAGAGCCTCCGTCGGACGCACGAGCTGTGAAGTGTGGGTGTTAATCCTGGAGGTGGCAGAGCTCCAGAGATGAGGAGGCCGGGATGGCGCGGAGCGTGTCCGAGCAGGAGAGCCTCCGTCGGACGCACGAGCTGTGAAGTGTGGGTGTTAATCCTGGAGGTGGCAGAGCTCCAGAGGTGAGGAGGCCGGGGTGGCGCGGAGCGTGTCCGAGCAGGAGAGCCTCCGTCGGACGCACGAGCTGTGAAGTGTGGGTGTTAATCCTGGAGGTGGCAGAGCTCCAGAGGTGAGGAGGCCGGGGTGGCGTGGAGCGTGTCCGAGCAGGAGAGCCTCCGTCGGACGCACGAGCTGTGAAGTGTGGGTGTTAATCCTGGAGGTGGCAGAGCTCCAGAGGTGAGGAGGCCGGGGTGGCGTGGAGCGTGTCCGAGCAGGAGAGCCTCCGTCGGACGCAGGAGCTGTGAAGTGTGGGTGTTAATCCTGGAGGTGGCAGAGCTCCAGAGATGAGGAGGCCGGGATGGCGCGGAGCGTGTCCGAGCAGGAGAGCCTCCGTCGGACGCAGGAGCTGTGAACGGTGGGCGCTGGTCCTGGAGGTGGCAGAGCTCCAGAGATGAGGAGGCCGGGGTGGCGCGGAGCGTGTCCGAGGAGGGTGGCCCTTTGTCGGACGCACGAGCGGTGGAAGTGGGGGCTCATCCTGGAGGTGGCAGAGCTCCAGAGATGAGGAGGCCGGGTTGGCGCGACGCGTGTCCGGGCAGGAGAGCCTCCGTCGGACGCACGAGCGGTGAAAGCTCATCCTGGAGGTGGCAGAGCTCTAGAGATGAGGAGGCCGGGGTGGCGCGGAGCGTGTCCGAGGAGGGTGGCCCTTCGTCGGACGCACGAGCGGTGGAAGTGGGGACTCATCCTGGAGGTGGCAGAGCTCCAGAGGTGAGGACGCCGGGGTGGCGTGGAGCGTGTCCGAGGAGGGTGGCCCTTCTTCGGACGCACGAGCGGTGGAAGTGAGGGCTCATCCTGGAGGTGGCAGAGCTCCAGAGATGAGGAGGCCGGGTTGGCGCGACGCGTGTCCGGGCAGGAGAGCCTCCGTCGGACGCACGAGCGGTGAAAGCTCATCCTGGAGGTGGCAGAGCTCTAGAGATGAGGAGGCCGGGGTGGCGCGGAGCGTGTCCGAGGAGGGTGGCCCTTCGTCGGACGCACGAGCGGTGGAAGTGGGGACTCATCCTGGAGGTGGCAGAGCTCCAGAGGTGAGGACGCCGGGGTGGCGTGGAACGTGTCCGAGGAGGGTGGCCCTTCTTCGGACGCACGAGCGGTGGAAGTGGGGCCTCATCCTGGAGGTGGCAGAGCTCCAGAGATGAGGAGGCCGGGTTGGCGCGACGCGTGTCCGGGCAGGAGAGCCTCCGTCGGACGCACGAGCGGTGAAAGCTCATCCTGGAGGTGGCAGAGCTCCAGAGATGAGGAGGCCGGGGTGGCGCGGAGCGTGTCCGAGGAGGGTGGCCCTTCTTCGGACGCACGAGCGGTGGAAGTGGGGGCTCATCCTGGAGGTGGCAGAGCTCCAGAGATGAGGAGGCCGGGTTGGCGCGACGCGTGTCCGGGCAGGAGAGCCTCCGTCGGACGCACGAGCGGTGAAAGCTCATCCTGGAGGTGGCAGAGCTCTAGAGATGAGGAGGCCGGGATGGCGCGGAGCGTGTCCGAGGAGGGTGGCCCTTCTTCGGACGCACGAGCGGTGGAAGTGGGGGCTCATCCTGGAGGTGGCAGAGCTCCAGAGATGAGGAGGCCGGGTTGGCGCGACGCGTGTCCGGGCAGGAGAGCCTCCGTCGGACGCACGAGCGGTGAAAGCTCATCCTGGAGGTGGCAGAGCTCTAGAGATGAGGAGGCCGGGGTGGCGCGGAGCGTGTCCGAGGAGGGTGGCCCTTCGTCGGACGCACGAGCGGTGGAAGTGGGGACTCATCCTGGAGGTGGCAGAGCTCCAGAGGTGAGGACGCCGGGGTGGCGTGGAACGTGTCCGAGGAGGGTGGCCCTTCTTCGGACGCACGAGCGGTGGAAGTGGGGCCTCATCCTGGAGGTGGCAGAGCTCCAGAGATGAGGAGGCCGGGTTGGCGCGACTCGTGTCCGGGTAGGAGAGCCTCCGTCGGACGCACGAGCGGTGAAAGCTCATCCTGGAGGTGGCAGAGCTCCAGAGATGAGGAGGCCGGGTTGGCACGGAGCGTGTCCGAGCAGGAGAGCCTCTGTCGGACGCACGAGCTGTGAACTGTGGGCGCTCATCCTGGAGGTGGCAGAGCTCCAGAGATGAGGAGGCCGGGTTGGCACGACGCGTGTCCGAGCAGGAGAGCCTCTGTCGGACGCATGAGCTGTGAACTGTGGGCGCTCATCCTGGAGGTGGCAGAGCTCCAGAGATGAGGAGGCCGGGTTGGCACGGAGCGTGTCCGAGCAGGAGAGCCTCTGTCGGACGCACGAGCTGTGAACTGTGGGCGCTCATCCTGGAGGTGGCAGAGCTCCAGAGATGAGGAGGCCGGGTTGGCGCGACGCGTGTCCGAGCAGGAGAGCCTCTGTCGGACGCACGAGCTGTGAACTGTGGGCGCTCATCCTGGAGGTGGCAGAGCTCCAGAGATGAGGAGGCCGGGTTGGCGCGACGCGTGTCCGAGCAGGAGAGTCTCTGTCGGACGCACGAGCTGTGAACTGTGGGCGCTCATCCTGGAGGTGACAGAGCTCCAGAGATGAGGAGGCCGGGTTGGCGCGACGCGTGTCCGAGCAGGAGAGCCTCTGTCGGACGCACGAGCTGTGAACTGTGGGCGTTCATCCTGGAGGTGGCAGAGCTCCAGAGATGAGGAGGCCGGGTTGGCGCGGAGCGTGTCCGAGCAGGAGAGCCTCTGTCGGACGCACGAGCTGTGAACTGTGGGCGTTCATCCTGGAGGTGGCAGAGCTCCAGAGATGAGGAGGCCGGGTTGGCGCGGAGCGTGTCCGAGCAGGAGAGCCTCCGTCGGACGCACGAGCTGTGAACTGTGGGCGTTCATCCTGGAGGTGGCAGAGCTCCAGAGATGAGGAGGCCAGGTTGGCGCGGAGCGTGTCCGAGCAGGAGAGCCTCTGTCGGACGCACGAGCTGTGAACTGTGGGCGTTCATCCTGGAGGTGGCAGAGCTCCAGAGATGAGGAGGCCGGGATGGCGCGGAGCGTGTCCGAGCAGGAGAGCCTCCGTCGGACGCACGAGTTAGCGTTCCCCCTGTCAGGTGCACAAGGACCACAGGTTGTTAGTCTATTTTTGGTTGGAGCACCAGCACCACATCTTTTTAGTTGGAGCACCAGGACCATGGAGGTCTGGGCGGCGCGGATCTCTGGTCTTAACCCAGGGAGGGTGCTTAAGTGTGGGTACGCAGGTTCGCCTGGTAAGCCAGGTTCTGGAGGTGGCAGAGCTCCAGGGATGAGGAGGCCGGGTTCGTGGGGAGCGTGTCCGAGAAGGGGAGGGTGCGTGGGACACGAGACTTAAGCCCTCCCCTGTAAAGTACCATAGACTGTTAGTCTATTTTTGGTTGGAGCACCAGCACCACAGGTTTTTAGTTGGAACACCAGGACCACGGAGGTCTGGGCGGCGCGGATAGCTTGTCTTAACCCAGGGAGGGTGCTTAAGTGTGGGTCTGCAGGTTCGAACGGTGCGCAAGGTTCCTGGTTCTAGGCAGGGAGGGGGCTCCGGCTGGGGTTTTACCCGAGTATGGAGTACCGAAGGCGGGCATGTTTGGCACTGGGGGTCCGCCGGTTCTGGACCTCCAGGGTGCAGGTGGAGGATCTGCAGCCAGGACCAAGCGCTCCCTCCCTGGGTGAAGTCCCAGGTAGCCCCCCAGGGTGCGTACGGACCAGGCTTCCCCTAACTCTGTGCAACCCATTCCCTAACCTGTCCCCTAACCCTATTTAGGGGACGCGTTTTGTACGGCCGTTGGAAACGGCCACGCAAACCGGGGGGTGTTGCGGGGAAACGGTGGGTGGCAGCCGGGTCCGGCGGTGTGGGTGTGTGGTCTGGGTCCCCCCCGAGGCATCGGACCAGGATAGACGGCCAGGGTGTCCCCAGGGAAGTGTCCAGGGCCTGGGACATGTCCCCCGGAGGAGCGAAAACAGCCTCCTGGGGCAGGTTCAACGGGGTGTGTGGGGGGAGACGGTGGGTGGCCGCCGGGTCTGGAGGTATGGGTGTATGGTGTGGGTCCCCACCTATGCAGCGCCCCATGATAGACGGCCAGGGTGTCCCCAGGGAAGTGTCCAGGGCCTGGGACATGTCCCCGGAGGAGCGAATCGGCCGCCCGGGGCAGGTTCTCCGGGGTGTGGGGGGGGAGACGGTGGGTGGCCGCCGGGTCTGGAGGTATGGGTGTATGGTCTGGGTCCCCACCTATGCAGCGCCCCATGATAGACGGCCAGGGTGTCCCCAGGGAAGTGTCCAGGGCCTGGGACATGTCCCCGGAGGAGCGAATCGGCCGCCCGGGGCAGGTTCTCCGGGGTGTGGCGGGGGAGACGGTGGGTGGCCGCCGGGTCTGGAGGTATGGGTGTATGGTCTGGGTCCCCACCTATGCAGCGCCCCATGATAGACGGCCAGGGTGTCCCCAGGGAAGTGTCCAGGGCCTGGGACATGTCCCCGGAGGAGCGAATCGGCCGCCCGGGGCACCTTCTCCGGGGTGTGGGGGGTGAGACGGTGTGTGGCCGCCGGGTCTGGAGGTCTGGGTGTATGGTCTGGGTCCCCACCTATGCAGCGCCCCATGATAGACGGCCAGGGTGTCCCCAGAGAAGTGTCCAGGGCCTGGGACATGTCCCCGGAGGTGCGAATCGGCCGCCCGGGGCAGGTTCAACGGGGTGTGGGGGGCACACGGTGGGTGGCAGCCGGGTCCGGCGGTGTGGGTGTACGGTCTGGGTCCCCCCCGAAGCATCGGACCATGATAGACGGCCAGGGTGTCCCCAGGGAAGTGTCCAGGGCCTGGGACATGTCCCCGGAGGAGCGAAAACAGCCTCCTGGGGCAGGTTCTCCGGGGTGTGGCGGGGGAGACGGTGGGTGGCCGCCGGGTCTGGAGGTATGGGTGTATGGTCTGGGTCCCCACCTATGCAGCGCCCCATGATAGACGGCCAGGGTGTCCCCAGGGAAGTGTCCAGGGCCTGGGACATGTCCCCGGAGGAGCGAATCGGCCGCCCGGGGCAGGTTCTCCGGGGTGTGTGGGGGGAGACGGTGGGTGGCCGCCGGGTCTGGAGGTATGGGTGTATGGTCTGGGTCCCCACCTATGCAGCGCCCCATGATAGACGGCCAGGGTGTCCCCAGGGAAGTGTCCAGGGCCTGGGACATGTCCCCGGAGGAGCGAATCGGCCGCCCGGGGCACCTTCTCCGGGGTGTGGGGGGTGAGACGGTGTGTGGCCGCCGGGTCTGGAGGTCTGGGTGTATGGTCTGGGTCCCCACCTATGCAGCGCCCCATGATAGACGGCCAGGGTGTCCCCAGGGAAGTGTCCAGGGCCTGGGACATGTCCCCGGAGGAGCGAATCGGCCGCCCGGGGCACCTTCTCCGGGGTGTGGGGGGTGAGACGGTGTGTGGCCGCCGGGTCTGGAGGTCTGGGTGTATGGTCTGGGTCCCCACCTATGCAGCGCCCCATGATAGACGGCCAGGGTGTCCCCAGGGAAGTGTCCAGGGCCTTGGACATGTCCCAGGAGGTGCGAATCGGCTGCCTGGGGCAGGTTCAACGGGGTGTGGGGGGGGAGACGGTGTGGGTGGCCGCCGGGTCTGGAGGTATGGGTGTATGGTCTGGGTCCCCACCTATGCAGCGCCCCATGATAGACGGCCAGGGTGTCCCCAGGGAAGTGTCCAGGGCCTGGGACATGTCCCCGGAGGAGCGAATCGGCCGCCCGGGGCAGGTTCTCCGGGGTGTGTGGGGGGAGACGGTGGGTGGCCGCCGGGTCTGGAGGTATGGGTGTATGGTCTGGGTCCCCACCTATGCAGCGCCCCATGAAAGACGGCCAGGGTGTCCCCAGGGAAGTGTCCAGGCCCTGGGACATGTCCCCGGAGGAGTGAAACGGCCGCCCGGGGCACCTTCTCCGGGGTGTGGGGGGTGAGACGGTGTGTGGCCGCCGGGTCCGGAGGTCTGGGTGTATGGTCTGGGTCCCCCCCGAGGCAGCGCCCCATGATAGACGGCCAGGGTGTCCCCAGGGAAGTGTCCAGGGCCTGGGACATGTCCCCGGAGGAGCGAATCGGCCGCCTGGGGCAGGTTCTCCGGGGTGTGGGGGGGGAGACGGTGTGTGGCCGCCGGGTCTGGAGGTCTGGGTGTATGGTCTGGGTCCCCACCTATGCAGCGCCCCATGATAGACGGCCAGGGTGTCCCCAGGGAAGTGTCCAGGGCCTTGGACATGTCCCAGGAGGTGCGAATCGGCTGCCTGGGGCAGGTTCAACGGGGTGTGGGGGGGGGAGAGGGTGGGTGGCCGCCGGGTCTGGAGGTATGGGTGTATGGTCTGGGTCCCCACCTATGCAGCGCCCCATGATAGACGGCCAGGGTGTCCCCAGGGAAGTGTCCAGGGCCTGGGACATGTCCCCGGAGGAGCGAATCGGCCGCCCGGGGCAGGTTCTCCGGGGTGTGGGGGGGTGAGACGGTGTGTGGCCGCCGGGTCCGGAGGTCTGGGTGTATGGTCTGGGTCCCCCCCGAGGCAGCGCCCCATGATAGACGGCCAGGGTGTCCCCAGGGAAGTGTCCAGGGCCTTGGACATGTCCCAGGAGGTGCGAATCGGCTGCCTGGGGCAGGTTCAACGGGGTGTGGGGGGGGGAGAGGGTGGGTGGCCGCCGGGTCTGGAGGTATGGGTGTATGGTCTGGGTCCCCACCTATGCAGCGCCCCATGATAGACGGCCAGGGTGTCCCCAGGGAAGTGTCCAGGGCCTGGGACATGTCCCCGGAGGAGCGAATCGGCCGCCCGGGGCAGGTTCTCCGGGGTGTGTGGGGGGAGACGGTGGGTGGCCGCCGGGTCTGGAGGTATGGGTGTATGGTCTGGGTCCCCACCTATGCAGCGCCCCATGATAGACGGCCAGGGTGTCCCCAGGGAAGTGTCCAGGGCCTGGGACATGTCCCCGTAGGAGCGAATCGGCCGCCCGGGGCAGGTTCTCCGGGGTGTGGGGGGTGAGACGGTGTGTGGCCGCCGGGTCCGGATGTCTGGGTGTATGGTCTGGGTCCCCCCCGAGGCAGCGCCCCATGATAGACGGCCAGGGTGTCCCCAGGGAAGTGTCCAGGGCCTGGGACATGTCCCCGGAGGAGTGAAACGGCCGCCCGGGGCACCTTCTCCGGGGTGTGGGGGGTGAGACGGTGTGTGGCCGTCGGGTCTGGAGGTCTGGGTGTATGGTCTGGGTCCCCACCTATGCAGCGCCCCATGATAGATGGCCAGGGTGTCCCCAGGGAAGTGTCCAGGGCCTGGGACATGTCCCCGGAGGAGTGAAACGGCCGCCCGGGGCACCTTCTCCGGGGTGTGGGGGGTGAGACGGTGTGTGGCCGCCGGGTCTGGAGGTCTGGGTGTATGGTCTGGGTCCCCACCTATGCAGCGCCCCATGATAGACGGCCAGGGTGTCCCCAGGGAAGTGTCCAGGGCCTGGGACATGTCCCCGGAGGAGCGAAACGGCAGCCTGGGGCAGGTTCTCCGGGGTGTGGGGGGGGGAGAGGGTGAGTGGCCGCCGGGTCCGGAGGTATGGGTGTATGGTCTGGGTCCCCACCTAGGCAGCGCCCCATGATAGACGGCCAGGGTGTCCCCCGGGAAGTGTCCAGGCCCTGGGAGGGGTGAATCTGCCGCCCGGGGCACCTTCAACGGTGGCTCCCCGGGGCTAGGAAAGTGCCAGAAACACCTGCCTAGGATCGTTGCGAAGGTCTCGCCGAGACCTTCGCAACGATGCAAGCCCCGTATTTTTAGCACGTTCCTAGCCCAAGTTAGCGTTTTGAAATTACAGGTAGTCCTCGACTTACGCCAGCGGCGCCTCATGGCTCCGGTACCCATACGGGTGACCCAAGCTGTCGTGTGATGCCTTTTTCTGGGGCTCGAGAGCGAGAGCTTTCCAACGCAGCGAGAACCGCGTCTCTACGCCCTTCCTAGCCTGAGATATATGCGGATGGACGAGCCGCTGCGCCTGCCGTATTGTCCGCATACGAGGCCCACCCTCCGATTTTAAAATGGAGCTACGGCATAAAACTTGACCTCTATTCACATCTACGGACTGAGCCCGTTCCAACCCGACCCTCGGTTTCCCCGTAGCACGAACGGCGGGCGAGATACGGGCGTCTAAAGGTCCGTTGTCAAACGGCCACAACTTCGTGAAAAATTGAGCTACGGCGTAATGCTTGACATTTTTCCGCATCTACGGACCTATTGGATCCAAAGCCGACGGTCGGCTTCCCCGTAGCACCAACGGCGGGCGAGATACGGGCGTATGAAAGTCCGAGGTAAAACAACTATTTTTCAAGCGGCCGTATCTCTGCCATCCGACGGGCTACACCATAAACCATGCCGTTTTTCCGCATCGCCAGACCGAGACCTTTAATTTGGTATGCTCCTTTTTACGATAGCACCAAAATTGAGAGAGATACGGGCGTTTAAAGTCGAAAAACGGGCGAAAAGTGAGCGTTGATGGGTGACCCAAGCCGTTCTCCGGGGTGTGGGGGGGGGGAGAGGGTGAGTGGCCGCCCGGTCCGGAGGTCTGGGTGTATGGTCTGGGTCTCCAGTGAGGCACCGGAGCAGGTTAGCCCCCGAGGCTGGCCCCCAGGCAGGCTCCAGGCCCTGGGAGGGGTGAATCTGCCGCCCGGGGCACCTTCAACGGTGGCTCCCCGGGGCTAGGAAAGTGCCAGAAACACCTGCCTAGGATCGTTGCGAAGGTCTCGCCGAGACCTTCGCAACGATGCAAGCCCCGTATTTTTAGCACGTTCCTAGCCCAAGTTAGCGTTTTGAAATTACAGGTAGTCCTCGACTTACGCCAGCGGCGCCTCATGGCTCCGGTACCCATACGGGTGACCCAAGCTGTCGTGTGATGCCTTTTTCTGGGGCTCGAGAGCGAGAGCTTTCCAACGCAGCGAGAACCGCGTCTCTACGCCCTTCCTAGCCTGAGATATATGCGGATGGACGAGCCGCTGCGCCTGCCGTATTGTCCGCATACGAGGCCCACCCTCCGATTTTAAAATGGAGCTACGGCATAAAACTTGACCTCTATTCACATCTACGGACTGAGCCCGTTCCAACCCGACCCTCTGTTTCCCCGTAGCACGAACGGCGGGCGAGATACGGGCGTCTAAAGGTCCGTTGTCAAACGGCCACAACTTCATGAAAAATGGAGCTACGGCATAAAACTTGGTATTTTTCCGCATCTACGGACTGAGCCCGTTCCAACCCGACCCTCGGTTTCCCCGTAGCACGAACGGCGGGCGAGATACGGGCGTTTAAAAAGCAGTCGAAAATCAACTATTTTTCAAACGGCCGTATCTCTGCCGTACG
>JBBPBX010064640.1:0-20197 GCA_038048925.1 Garcialebias charrua | reverse complement strand
GTTGTTGGATGTAACTGGGACCCTGTGTACATAATCTCGTTTTCAACACATGTACTACATGCGGTGCAAATGACAATAAATTCTCTCTGACTCTGACTCTGACTCTGAAAAGTGTGTTCAGTTTTGATGGTATTTGTAATCGACCAAAATACTGGCCCAATAAACAAACAATCCCTTTTATGGCAATTTATTCATTTATTCACCACATAAATGTACTTATTAGTATCCTAAACATAGAAAGCAAATAAATGATGTGTAATTACTCAGAGTTGATTTACTGTCTGAGATATTGGGATTTCCTGCTTCTATTATTTACATTTAAATCACACTAATGAAAACCTCTCAAGACTTTTCACTAAAATGTTCTGTTCATCACAAACTTCCTGCTGTCTGACAAAATCCTCCGAGCACATTGCAGCTGAAAGATTTTGATTGAGCTACAGTAGGCCTTTCTGTGCTGCCACCCATTTAATCAGTGCTGACATTGATTTTCTAGATCAGCTAACTGCAGTCATTCTGCACATAAAACCATCAACTGTCTCTCTCCATCCAGCCGACCCTCTCAGCTCTCCATCTGCCTGATGCTCTATCCATCTCAATCAATTCAAGACACATTTCCCATAAATGTGTGCGCTCCGCTCTTATTGTAATCAGCTGAGTGTCTGTGCATAAATGATCCAACAACACAGCCTCTGTCACGGTGAGTTTATAGAAGTGGACCTTTCACTCCAAACTGTCTTCACTGCCCAATCCTCTACAAGAACTCAGCATAACGGCAGGGCCAATGGGCCGGTAGCCAAAAACACATGAATAATTTCATACTCTCTCAGAGGCAATAGCTGAAATTGCCTTGTCCATTACAAGATATGCTCATGTTAGCTCTAAAAAAAAAAGTAAAATGGCATCTAATTAAATTGGATGGGAGATGTGAGAGGAGCCACTTTGCTATTCTTGACTTTGGGTACTGATTTAACAGAATATTAGGGGCAAAGAAGAAAACGTGTGAACACAAATTAGGGTAAATACCTGGTGGGAGTATCTAAAAACAATGGCCCTCATGCACGAACCGTTCGTACGCACAGATTTGTTCTTAAACTGTGCGTACGAGTGATTTAGGATCATTTGTGGCATTCAACAATGTTTTCGTATCCTACGATTTTTTTCAGATACGAACAAAATTTACGAGTGGTCCGGACCTGTCGTATATTTTAGGAGCGTCAGTCTGCTGTCATCCAGACGGAATTTCTCCACTAATAACTTCATATTTCGTTATTTAGAAAATATTTTGGGTTTAAAAAAATCACGCACCATAATTATTCTTGACAATAGGTTATTCTGTTTGAATTAGAATTATAATTTTAAGTTTAATTTGTCTGGTGTGTCGCGCAGGCTTCAGTGAGTCGTGCGCTCCCCTTGGTCATCAAAGCCCTCCTCATATTAACACCCAGGTACATAAAATTCCCATACACCGCCGCAGAACAAGTACGAATTAAGACTGATTTTCATGCTATTGCTGGACTGCTGTGCCAAACACCATCGGAGCAATAGATTATTATATCTGATTCAAAATCACCACCAGCTCACCAGCGCCTCTACTTTCTCCGCAAGCTGAAAAGGGCTGGAGCTTCAACCTCCATCATGTGCACCTTCTACAGAGGTGCCATAGAAAGTGTCCTGACCAGCTGCATCACTGTGTGGTTTGGTGCATGCACTGCATCCTGCCGCAAGAGCCTCCAGCGCATCGTGAAAGCAGCTGAGAAGATCGTCGGCACCTCCTTGCCCTCACTGCAGGACTTACACAGCAAACGCCTCACTCGGAAAGCCCACCGCATGGCAGGTGATCCCACACACCCACTACACAGCCGCTTTAGACTGCTGCCATCAGGGAGGAGACTGAGGAGTCTCCAGGCTCGAACCAGCAGACTGAGAGACAGCTCTGTTCATCAGGCAGTCAGAATGCTAAACACTCTGCCTGCTCTGCCTCCCCTCCCATTTGAACTGCCTTAACACAAAAAACTTTCTCACACATTACCACTCAACACAAAGTTTTTAACACTGGACTCTGTGTCATCAAACGGGTTATTCACTAAACTCTCGGTCATGTGCTCATTCAGTTTGCACTACTTCTCATATTTGCACTAATGTTTGTATTACATTACTGCCTATAGTCATACTACTGTTTACATTCACTGTTTACATTTATTAATACTGTTTACATTTATTACTACTGCTTTACATTTATTACTACTGTTTACATTTACACTACTTTTATCTACACTACTGCAGATACATATACAGCATTCTCTGACTAGCCTTATCTAAGGATGCCAAATGTGCCTTATGTGCCTTACTTCATATGCCACTTTGCCTCTATACCAACATCAACTACCTCATACATATACTGTGTACATCAACTTATATGCTGCTGTGCCACTCTTTGCAAATGTCAACGCTAGAAACTTCAGTTTATTTTATAGATTTACGTTTTTATACTTTTCATACTACTATGCAAAAACTCAGGACAGTATTACACTTTTATTATTTCATTTTATGCTTATGTTCATTGGGTGTTTGGTGTTTTAGGGGTGTTTGGTGTTTCAGTGTTGGTGTAAATTTTCATACTTTTATACTATTATGAAAAAACTCAGGACAGTGTTACACTTTTTTACTATTTTATGCTTATGTGTATTAAATGTTTTAGTGTTTAGTGTTTAGATGGTTACTGTTGCACCGAGGGACTGAGAGAAACGCAATTTCAATCCTGTGTATGTCCTGTACATATTGCAGTTCTGACAATAAAGTTGACTTTGACCTTTGACCTTTGAAATATAACCTGCAGAATGTGGTTGCGCGATGACCAGGAGGAGCGCGCATGACTCATTTGTGCTGCAAAACATGTTGGCACGCGCACAGCATGGCATTTATTGTCCATCCATCTCGGTAATGCAGACTTTTCCTTGATCTCCTCCTGTCCGTGCTGCGGCGAGACGTTTGTTTGAAGCCATTTTCAGATCAAACCATTTATTCTTGATTTCTGATACTGTACGACCCACGGGAAACACAACATGCATTATATTAATATGAAGTTAACTGTAGTTTCGAGACATTTTAAAATGCTTCTGTTCAAAAACACATCCGACACTGCGGGGGGTGGGGGGTAGCGGTGCGCCACAGCTCTTCTGAATAAGTGAAACTATAACAGTTGTTTACACTAAAATTAAAAATATTTGACCATCCGACACTTGCGGGGGGGGGTAGCGGTGCGCCACAGCGCGACAGAGAGCAGAACTTCAATCTCCGAACGCGTGAAGTTCTTTTTACTTCTTGATTTTGAATGAATGGACACTTCCTGCTGTCAAAAGGCAGGAAACGTGGCCTTATATGGTGTTTTGAGGGGTGGGAATTATGTAAATGACCTCTCCGCGAGCACGCGCAGGTTGATAGAACAGGTGGGATTCATTAAATTTACGCAGCTCGTTTACACACTTTTCCTGTGGATAGAAGAGTTTGTTGATCTGACGTGGCATGTTCGTACGAACGCTTCGTACGAACAAAAGTAGGAGAAATTTAGGATAAAAATACGAACATGTTCATGCATTAGGGCAAATGTATTACAGGTCCAGAATCTAAGATGGAGTTACATTATCAAAACTCAAACATCAGTAACTTTACCTACACAACTGTCCACCAATTTTTTTTTAAGCCTAAATCTACTATAAAGGGAAAAAAGTTCACACATTTCTTGGTTTCATACTCTCAACATCCTCCTTAGCTGCCAGCCTCACAGGTAATACGGCAAGCCTAAATGTCTCTTGTACTCTTTGAGCTTCATTTTGACTGTACTGACCTGAACCTACGCCTAGACGGCTCTAGACCACACTTTGTAGATCTCATCCGCCCATGGTAGCTGAAAACTCAACCCCCATTAACTTCCACTGTAATTGAGTTTTCAGTGTCCTTTTGCCATTTCTGGAGATCAAGAAGATGAGGGCAAATTAAGTTAGGGCAGGAATAATTTACAAGAGTCTAGCTATTCGGCGCTGTTGCTCTCAATAAACCACAGTAATGGATGTGTAGATTGCTAAATTAAGTCTTGTTGGAGGTCAATAAGCAGTAGGTTTGACTTCTGATCCAAACCTGGCATGACCAGCAGGAGTTTCCAAGAGTCCTAGACTCCTGCAATCATAGATTACGGATGCTTTTAACAGTATTCAATGGGATTTAGGTCAGGACTCAGCGCTCGCCAAATTAAAACAGCCTCTCTTCCTTGTAAGTTGGCTGCGAGCTTCAGATCATTGCCCAGTTGAGGAAAACAAGATCATTTTCAGGGTGAGTTCTCTAAAGCTGAATGAGACTTTGCTTACGGTAATAATTTATTCCCTTGACCACGAAACTCACTGATAATGGAAGCCATGACAATTTGTGATGTCTTGTAAATTAATGTACTTCCTTTGGTCTTCCTCTATGCCTCGTCTTGGTTTATTGTGGAGTAGGCTATAACTAATGCTTCTGATTGTTTCAAGTCAGACTAATGAACTCTAGTTATAAAAAGAGGGCTAGTAGTTTTTTTTCTTCCAGAGTACAGTACCCTTATGTCCATGGTTTCATCTACTATTGTGTGAGCAGTTCAATCAACTTTACACACAGACATTCAATACATGTGACCCAATACTCGCATCCTCCTTTGCGTTAGCCTTATCTATCAAACGAACCTTAGACTGGCAACCCTGTGGCCTGAGGCACTGCTGCCGATTGGTAATCAGCGATAAGAGCAAATAGGGTTCTCCAACTCTCTGAACATTGGTTTGACTGACTGTAGTACCATGCAGTGTCAAACTATGGAGAACAATTGAGTGAACTGGTTCATGGATGTTAACATGAGCATTTTCTTAACCGAGGCAGACTTCAAGGACAGAGCTGCCCCACATTATATGAAGAGCAGCAGCAAAGTCAACCCATATCTTCAAGATGTATTGACCGGACTATAATCTCTTTGTAATCTACATCTGAAATCAATTTTCAAAATATACAAACTAGTGTCAAAAGATTTAGGCCTTTCTAAAAGTACCAAAGGGTTTATTATGGTCTTATGTCCTTGAAACTAAATAATAAGGGAAATGCTGACACAATACAGCATTTCTCCAAAATATTTTAAACATTTAAGGAGTTCAACTATCCCCATTTTGTTACAACTAAGTCTAGGTAAATCAGTACAAACAATGTAAAACAATACACCCTGAATTAAATACTGGCTGAAAATATTTCGGTCAAAGGCTTAAAGAAAAAACCAAAGACTTTCTTAGTTGGTTGCCAAATAAGGTGAATAATTTACGTGAAAGTAAACAACATATTTTTGTGTTACCCATACTGCTAAAACCATCAGAAGATTGCCATCACTCAGCAAGAAACTAACTTCTCACTTCTGTCAAATAGAAAATATCAGTCAGTCTCAGATGGGCACTACTCAGTGTTATCAGAGCACATCAGTGCGTATCAGAAGAGCTGATTCTGGGTCAATCCCTACCCCAATTCCTCTTCCTCTTTATTTCCCCTCCACCCCCTCTCCTCCGTTCTGTCTGTGTGGCTTCATTGGGGGAGGTGGAGGCAAGACAAAGAATCAAATTAGCTTCCTCTCCGACATTTTTATGACAGACAGTCTTGTCAAGGTCAGTGAAGATCCATAACTTTTGATTCTAATTAATTTGAACAATCTGACAGAGTGGAAAGAAACATTTCTCAGTGAATGCTCGACAGTGCCACAATGAGTGGGCCGAACCCCAAGAAATGTTTACTACATTAGAAATACGTTTACCTGAAAGACTAAACTAGACTTTGTCACAACATAAATTAGATTGGTTAATGTGGGAATGAGAGAGACAGTTTATAACAACAACAACAACAACAACAACAACAACAACAACAACAAAAAAGCCAAGTGGCACCTACAGTATTTTCTGGACTATAGGTTGCACCTTTATATAAGTTGCTTTGTCCAATTATTGTCAATAAATTGGAAAAATCCATAAAACAGGTCGCACCTTTATATAAGTCGCATCTATTGTGCGTCACCGCTACGCGACGCATCAGAGCGTTATTTGCCCTGCTGAAAATGACGACCACAGAAGCATGCACGGAAGGACTTTTCACAAGATTAACACGGTAAAAACAATTTTTTGTCTGCTGAAAATTATAGGTATAGCAAACATGCATCTTAGCTTAACCGTTCCTTAATAAATTCACGTAATGGTCAAATCTGCTGGATTTGAATTTTTTTCGCTTTGAAAAAGTACAAGGAAAAACAACGAAGCTAACCGCGACACATTTACGTCTATAAAACATCACATTTTATCTCAAACATCTCATAAACCTAATCAGTTGTAAATATCCATCTAGTGATTACGTTCTGTAAGTTTGATCAAAATCTGTCCTGTGGTTCTTGACCTATTTTGCTAACAAACACTGAGCTAACAGCAAAGTAGCTAGTTCATACTTCTAGAGCAGAAGGCCGGGCTGCGACAGACCGAGTCCGTCCAGAGGAGGCGCTCGTCGGACACATGAGGTGGGAACGGTTGGTGTACCCTAGTGGACAAAGGTGGTACTGCACCCCTAGCGGCCGAAAGTGGTACTGCACCATTTTTGCCAAAATCGAAAAACGGTCTTATCTGAGCCAAAAATTTGTCTAAAAATATGGGGGAAAATCCATAAACAAGTCTCACCTCTCGATAAGTCACAGGGCATGCAAATTAAGCAAAAAGATGTGACTTATAGTCTGGAAAATACGGTACTTCTTTATCCAGGTTTTGCACTTCTACAAATGAACGCATGTCTTCTTTTTCTTTCGGCTTTTACCTCTTCAGTGGTTGCCACAGTGAGTCAATCTTTTCCATCCCCCATCTGCATCCTCTGTCCTCACTCCATCTACCTCCATAGCCTCTCTATCTGCATCCATTTATCTCCTCGTCTTTTTCCTGGCAGCTGCATTTCTAACATCCTTCTACCAATATACCCACTGTCCCTCCTCTGGACATGTCCAAACCATCTCAGTCTGGTATCTATCTCTAACTTTATCTCCCAGTTGTTCAACCTGTGCTGTACCTCTGATGATCTCATTCCTAATCTTATCCATCCTTGTCACTCCTAAGGAGAAAATAAACATCTTCATTTCTGCCACTTCCAGTTCTTCCTCCTGTCTTTTTGTCAATGCCACTGTCTCCAGTCCAGACTTTACAATATAGCTGGTCTCACCACTGTCTTGTTAACCATTGACCACTGCCACCCTTTTGTCACAAATCACTCACTTACAGTACACAAATGAATGTATATGGGAAATGCATTACGTTTTACTTTGTATAAACTAAATCCTACTGTGAATTTGTGAAGTGCTTAAATTTAGTCCTGTGCCTAAAATTGTTGATCAGATAAATAAATACAAAAAAAATATGGGCCTAATAGTGATTTAATTTTTTTATTGTTTTATATGCTCAAAGACAAAAAAATAAAAATAAAGAACAGATAAACTAAAATCCAAATCCAACATCATCATTGAACTTGTAGGCATAATACAAAAAAAAACCCTTTTTCTCCCAAACAAGTAAACCCATGCGAGTGGCAGACTGCTACAATGGCTGCTGCTCCGTCCACCTCCCTGGAGGGCTGGTTAGCATGACCACCCAGCCTGCCTCTATACTGTCAGACAACATTTAGCACAAGTGCTGATGCAGCCCTGGTCTTTCTGTAGGTATGTGAACATGAGGGCTGTAGCTTTTCATGTTAGGTACTGTATGTGCACATGAGTATTCTTTTTAATATCAAACTTCAAGTGTAGTTTATGTAATAAATCAAATAAAAAGGACCTTGTAATATTGATTATAGAGAATGAGAAGCAGGCATCATGACTAGTTGAATTTTGGGGTCATTTTGAGGGTAGTTTTCTATTAAAACACTTGTGAGGATGCTTTAGGGATCATGACATTGCATTTAAAAAATAAACCTTCAAACAGAAGGTTTAGTATTTAATATCCTCTTCTTCCACGTGTTCACACAATTTCCTGAGGTCTTACTGAAATGTTAATGCTTGGATGAAACATCAAAGGCAGAAAAGAGCACAATAGCTCACTTATCCATGAATTAACGGCTTTATAAAAGTAATAACGCCGTGTTTCACGTCCAGGAATTAGCTCCTTAACATGACCCCTAACCACTCTTTTGTAGATCAGTTCTGCAGTTTTGAGCTCCAAAATACAATGCAAACGTTCAGTGAGCACGTGAAAGCGATTACAGAGTTGGTTCAGATTAAAGTACTGTACCGTATTTTCCGATGTATAAGTTGCACCTTTTGCATAAATTAGCATGCTTGCAACTTACACAGTGAAGACACTTATTTGTGTTTTTTCCCCCAAATTTATAACCCAAATTTTGGCTGAGATCTGATTATTTCATTCATTCTGACAAGTAAAATATTGAACACTACCATTTTCAGCCACTAGAGGGCCGTCGGCATGCCAAGAGCCTCATTAATAGGTAAAAGTGGCTATTAATGAGACACTAAAGGCCCCGACAGAGCTCTGCGTTGGGCCGAACGCAGCTCGACGCGCGCGTGCTGCGCGCAGGCAGTTCATAGCATAGCTCTGCGTGAAGCTCCAACGTTTTCGCTCCAAATTCTTGACATAATTTGAGCAGAAGAAGGCGGAGCGTTTACCTACGGGACAAATTGAGGTCGCTGATTGGTCATTTGCTGACACGCCTACTGAATTGATTGACAGGTCGGGTCGGGGAAAAAGGCACGGGCTGTGCAGCGTTTTTCTGTGTTTATATGTTAATAAAAAGTTCTAAAAAATAAAATAAAAACAGGGAGCGCTGGTCCAGCACACCAGAACACCAGGAAATATTTAGAACCTCGCGCAGCCACGTTGGACATGAGTTTAGTTCGCTCGTGACAAATTCATTCATTTCTCATCATTTCATTCATGGAGTCAACGGAGGAGGAAGCAAGCGATCACTTGACTTTTGGCAAAAAAAAAAAAAGAAAAGTCCAGATCAGGGATGAAGAAGAGGAATTTAATACATTTGTGTCTCATACAAAACAGTCCGGCACCGGGCAGTTTATTGTGAGACAACGCGCGCGCGTAAGCGGTCGTAAAATTTGAGCTTGGCGCGTTCACGCCCGTGTTCAAAGGCCTGTGCCGCGGCGTTCGCACGGCGTCAAGCGGCGTTCGGCCCAACGCAGAGCTATGCCGGGGGCTTTAGCTTGCCATACGAAGCCACCTTCATCTCGCTCCAGAACTCTTGGAGAAAACGTCAAATCAGCTGCATTTTGCATTGCTGCACCGCCCAGATGAAATGCAGCTGATTTAACCATTAAAGTGCATTTATTAAGGAGAAGTTCAACTGTGACACACCTTTTCTATAATTTCGAGCATCCGTTTTTTTAATTCATTTTAAAATACAACACAAAACAATCTCACGTTTGAGACCGTACAATATAAAAAATAAAATGAAGGGTAGCAGAATGAAAAAAAAATCTTACTATATCTGCTCCCTTTTACAAAAAGTCAATTCAAACAAAAAACCATCTAAAAAGTTACAGATATGAGAAAGAGCAACTCATATAATTTTCAAACTAAAAAATACACAATATACTATTTCATATATAATTTTGCAATAAAATAAAAATAATTGTTTTTAGGTACGGTAGTTATGTTAAATTTTGAAGAAATGCACAGTAAGTCTTCCCTCTGCAAGCTCCCGTTTCTGCCAGTCGGCCTTTGAAATGCAGCTGATATGACTGTAAAGTGCATTTATTAAGCAAGAGTTAGACTGCGACACACCTTTGCTACAATTGCGAGCAAACAAATGATTGCTTTTATGTGTTAATCCTGTTAAATTCTTGTTTAAGTCCTCCTATCCACACTCCCGCAGTCGCTATTTGGTAGCCAATTGATTTTTAAAACAACACCAGCCCACATTTCCGGGTTGTCAGCGGTGACGCATAATATATGCAACTTATATGGCGAAGCGACTTATTTATGTTTTGTTTTTTCCACTTTAATAGACATTTTTGTACTGATGAGACTTATACGGTGGTACGACGTGTACGGCGGAAAATACGGTAACATAGCAGGTGGGACTTGACTTTCTTCTTCATGTAGGCTTCTAAAACTTGGGTTAAACTGCTGCTCTCATTTTGATTCTTGAGTACCAGTAGTTTGTAGTCATTTATGTACAAAATTAAATGGGGCAAATTAAGGGGGCAAATTATGGGGGTGAACGTAAAGGTTGACCATTATAAGGTTTCCTCTGGCAGATACAGATATGCAGCTTGACAGAAAGCAGGTCTGTCAATGGCCAACATATAAACCGGATTCCAAAAAAGTTGGGACACTAAACAAATTGTGAATAAAAACTGAATGCAATTATGTGGAGATGGCAAATGTCAATATTTTATTTGTAACAGATCAAAAGTTTAATCTGAGTAAATGTAACATTTTAAAGGAAAAATATGTTGATTCAAAATTTCAGTGTCGACAAATCCCAAAAAAGTTGGGACAAGTAGCAATAAGTGGCTGGAAAAAGGAAATTGAGCATATAATGAACAGCTGGAAGACCAATTAACACTAATTAGGTCAATTGACAACATGATTGGGTATAAAAAGAGCTTCTCAGAGTGTCAGTGTCTCAGAAGCCAAGATGGTAAGAGGATCACCAATTCCACCATTGTTGCACAGAAAGATAGTGCAGCAATACCAGAATGGTGTTACCCAGCATAAAATAGCAAAGACTTTTAAGTTATCATCATCAACCGTGCATAACATCATCAAAAGATTCAGAGAATCTGGAACAATCGCTGTGCGTAAGGGTCAAGGCCGTAAAACTCTACTGGATGCTCGTGATCTCCGGGCCCTTAAACGTCACTGCACCTCAAACAGGAATGCCACTGTCAAGGAAATAACAGAATGGGCTCAGGAATACTTCCAGAAAGCATTGTCAGTGAACACAATCCACCGTGCCATCTGCCGTTGCCAGCTGAAACTCTACAGTGCAAAGAGGAAGCCATTTCTAAGCAAGCTCCACAAGCTCAGACGTTTGCACTGGGCCAGGGGTCATTTAAAATGGAGTGTGGCAAAATGGAAGACTGTTCTGTGGTCAGATGAGTCACGATTTGAAGTTCTTTATGGAACACTGGGACGCCATGTCATCCAGACCAGAGAGGACAAGGATAGTCCAATGGCCGGCCGTGGCGTAGTGGTAATGGCAGTCGTCCCCCGATCGGAAGGTTGGCGGTTCGAATCCCGGTTCCCCACACCATGTGTCGTTGTGTCCTTGGGCAAGACACTTAACCCCGAGTTGCTCCCGGTAGAACTGGAAAGCACCTTGCATGGTAGTCTGCCGCTACCGGTGTATGAATGTGTGTAGCATTCAATGTGTGTAGCGCTTTGAGATTTTCACTAATGAAAAGTGCGTTATAAATTGAATTCATTATTATTATTATTATCAAGTTGTTATCAACGCTCCGTTCAGAAGCCTGCATCACTGATGGTATGGGGTTGCATGAGCGCTTGTGGCATGGGCAGCTTGCATGTCTGGAAAGGCACCATTAATGCAGAGAACTATGTTCAGGTTCTAGAACAACATATGCTCCCATCTAGACGTCATCTCTTTCAGGGAAGACCCTGCATTTTTCAACAAGATAATGCCAGACCACATTCTGCAGCAATCACAACATCATGGCTACGTAGGAGAAGGATCCGGGTACTGAAATGTCCAGCCTGCAGTCCAGATCTTTCACCTATAGAGAACATTTGGCTATTTGAAAGATAGGAAACAGTTTGTACAGATAAATGATGTAAGATCTGACCTCTGTAATATCACATGTGGAGTTCCTCAAGGCTCAGTACTTGGACCAAAGCCATTTATTTTATATGTGAATGACTTGGTAAATGTGTCAGGACTAGGGATGTGCCGATCAGGTTTTTTAAAACCGATACCGATACCGATCACCTATGTGTGACGATCACCGATACCGATCAAAAAACCGATTGCCTATATGTGAGCCGATCACATAAACCGATCACCGATCACCGATCAAATGGCTTACCTGTAATTTATGAGTGCTGCTTCTGGCTACAAGATCTGAAAACTTTTCAGATCTTGTAGCCAGAAGCAGCACTTATGTTATTTTCAGAACCATAAAATCACCATAATTCAGACAAAAACATATTTTTACTAATTTATTTCAGAGAACAAAGTAAATAAAAGTAATTATCAACTGCATTATCAAAGAAAAATGTTTACCTTACTAACTTTCAATTAAAAAAAAAGGTTTTTTATTGTTTTAAAAAAAAAACACATCTATTACTTCATATAAAAAACTAAAATACCCCATTTGCTACTTAAAGCTGCACTGTTGGCTGTTTTTACAAATGGCTTTATAAATACGTAAAGTATCATTATTATTATTTTTAAATAATTTCGTGCTTTTTTGAACAACTTCCTGCGGGAACCAGGTGGCGGTAATGCGCTTAATATGAGTTCGCCAACCGCCATTCAACTCTATAGAAGAAGAAGAAGAACCAGGAAATACCGTCTCCGCCATTTTACATTCATTAGTTCCACACTCGGCACTCGGCTTTTGGAGGACTGTTTCTCCCATAAGAGGATGCCTCATACGGATAAATTAACTGGAAACACTCCCTGAACTCTGTGAATGTCTCAGGACTGGAGCAGCAGCCGCGATCCCTCCGCCGAGCGCTCCTACAGCGCCGCGCGAGACCAGCAGCTCATGGTATGAGCTAAGGCTAACATGCTAAACCGGAGCTGCAGCAGACAGCCGGCTTTGTGCGATCAGAGGTTCCTGGAGCTCGCCTCGATGTCGGACTGGAAGCAGAAGATACCGGGGGACACCCAGCTAACTTGGAATAACAAAGCCGACAGCCTTTTTGAAGCCGCAGCTAAACTGGACTGCCCGTAACTGCGCAGCGGAGCGGACTCGGTGGAGCTACTCGGTGGGGCTTCATGCTAACAGGTGTTGCTTATCGCGGCGCTGGCAGACGGCTTTTGGTAAGTTATTAAAACGTATTAAAACATTTTAATGACGAATTAGGTTTGTTGTGTTGAAGGACTTCGTTGAAATTCCTCCACGAGGTACTTTTTCGTCGCACGTTTTGCAGTTAGCAAACTTCGCATCACAGGCTCTGTGATCGGTAATTGAAGGCAAAAGCCGATCACATCCGCTTTAATGATTATCGGTGCCGATTGATCGGTTACCGATCGATCGGCACATCCCTAGTCAGGACTCCTTAAATGTGTACTTTTTGCTGATGATACCACATTTTTTTGTTTAGGTGAAGATGTAGAACAAATGTTGGAATTGATGAAGACAGAATTTGTCAAGATACAAACTTGGTTTAAAATCAATAAATTATCATTAAATCTAGATAAAACTAATTACATGATATTCAGTAATAAAAAGAAAACTGTTGATGTTCCATTCAAAATTGAGGGTGTTGAGATTTGTAGAGTGAGTGAGGTGAAGTTTTTGGGTGTTATCATTGATGACAAACTGACATGGAAACAACACATAAATTCTGTAAGAATAAAAATAGCTAAATCGATTGCAGTACTGTACAAAGTCAGAGACTTATTGAATGATAAAGCTCTGTATTTGTTGTATAACACAATCATTGTTCCACACTTAATCTATTGTATTGATGTTTGGGGGAAAGCGTGTAAAACAATCACAAAGCCTATTTTTGTATTACAGAAAAGAGCTGTAAGAATTATCACTAGAAAACATTACCGTCATCCATCAAGCACATTATTTTATCAACTGAAGTTATTGAAGTTCCATGATTTGGTAGATTATAATATTTTATCAGTTATGTATAGGGCTCAGAATAACACATTACCTTTAAATATCCAAATGCATTTTGTTAAAAGACAAAGTTGTTATAATCTTAAGGGAACAGAGATGTTTGTAAAACCAAAATTCAGAACTAGTTTGAAGGGACGTTCTACCTCAATCCAGGGAATTGGATTATGGAATGGTTTGGAGAATGAAGTTAAAAATGCCAAGTCAATGTTTACATTTAAGAAAATGATCAAAACTAAATTGCTAAATATATATATATGAAGTAGCGTAATGTGTATTGTATTAGTTAGAAAAGAGTTTTTCATTTTGTTCTGTTACTGGAAGATTATTTTTGTTTGAATTGATTGTTTGAAAAAAGGGGCAGATATAATAATTTTTTCTTCTTTCTGCTACCTTTCATTTTTTTTTTACATTTTGTACGTTATCATTTATGGGACTGTTTTGTATTGTGTTTTTTGTTTTAAAAAAATTTAATAAACATAAACAAACATTTGGCGCATCATAAAGAGGAAGGTGTGACAAAGAAGGCCCAAGACGATTGAACAGTTAGAGGTCTGTATTAGACATGAATGGGAGAGCATTCCTATTTCTAAACTTGAGAAACTGGTCTCTTCTGTCCCCAGACGTCTATTGAGTGTTGTAAGAAGAAGGGGGGATGCCACACAGTGGTAAAAATGGACTTGTCCAACTTTTTTGGGATTTGTTGATGCCATGAAATTTTGAAACAACATATTTTTCCTTTAAAATGATACATTCTCTCAGTTTAAACTTTTGATCTGTGATCTGTGTTCTATTCTGAATAAAATATTAGATGTTGGCACCTCCACATCATTGTATTCAGTTTTTATTCACAATTTGTTTAGTGTCCCAACTTTTGTGGAATCCGGTTTGTACATCAAACATTTTGTTTGACAAGTATGCATTTTTCTTTGAACAAAATATTACACTTAGGCCCTGTACACACGTAGCCTGGTGTTTGAAAAATGAATATTTGCACACAAAAAACATCTCTGTCCATACATGTTCGAATATTTAAAATGTTTGTTTACATGTCCCGTTTTTTCACCACAGAAACGTTGTAAAGTTGTAATGAATATGCTGAACCCATAGGTGGCAGTGTAGTGCTGTCACAACCCTTCAACTCATGCAGCCACACTTCCTGTTATTTATTTATTTATTTTCATTCGTTTGTGTGGACAGACCGTGAGGTTGAACTACTATTAAATACCGTGTTGGAGTACAAAGTTAATAAAACGCAGGAAAATGTCGACTAGGAATCATGTCAGAGCAGGTATGTTGACTTTTTAGTGCTTTTTTTAGAGCATTATGTGACGTGAGCGCCGCTCAGCTGGACCGGCAGACCCGGTTCTGCCGGTCCAGCTGGAGCAGAAAGCTCCGTTCTGAAAGTTCACACGCAGACTCGAAAACGGAGAGTTCTCAAATCTTCACTTTGGCCGGAGTTTTGTTATTATTCGTTTATAGTTACATCAACCGGCGTTCACGTGTGGATGAAAGGCTAAACCGCATCATAAACTGTTCGGTTTTACTGATAAACGGCTACGTGTGTACAGGGCCTGAATCAGCAAGTATAAAAGTAAAGATACAGCAGCAGCTGCTACAACCAGCTTCCTGTAGTCCACAACATATTTTTTAAGTAAAAATGGTTATTATATCTTTTAAGTGTAAAAGTTTTTCTAAAAGTTGTTTAAAATACTATTTGAACTAAGGCCCTGTACACACGTAGCCGTTTATCAGTAAAACCGAACAGTTTATGATGCGGTTTAGCCTTTCATCCACACGTGAACGCCGGTTGATATAACTATAAACGAATAATAACAAAACTCCGGCCAAAGTGAAGATTTGAGAACTCTCCGTTTTCGAGTCTGCATGTGAACTTTCAGAACGGAGGTTTCTGCTCCACCTGGACCGGCAGAACCGGGTCTGCCGGTGTTCTGTAAAGATTGGATGTCCAGCTGAGCGGCGCTCACGTCACATAATGCTCTAAAAAAAGCACTAAAAAGTCAACATACCTGCTCTGACATGATCCCAGTCGACATTTTCCTGCGTTTTATTAACTTTGTACTCCAACACGGTATTTAATAGTAGTTCAACCTCACGGTCTGTCCACACAAACGAATGAAAATAAATAAATAAATAACAGGAAGTGTGGCTGCATGAGTTGAAGGGTTGTGACAGCACTACACTGCCACCTATGGGTTCAGCATATTCATTACAACTTTACAACGTTTCTGTGGTGAAAAAACGGGACATGTAAACAAACATTTTAAATATTCGAACATGTATGGACAGAGATGTTTTTTGTGTGCAAATATTCATTTTTCAAACACCAGGCTACGTGTGTACAGGGCCTAATTAAGATTGCACAGACGTTGATTGGCTAGTTTCAGGTCACTCATAATGGCCAATTACAATTGATTGGCCGATCAATTGATCAACTATATAGCTAGTTGCAGAATTTGACAAAATAATGCCCTGTAAATAGACATCTTTCACCCAGACAATGAAAACTTAATTAGCAGCTTCATTATACAGTAGTCCCTCGCTACTTCACGGTTAGGTCAGCTTCTTTTCTTCCAAAAGAGATAGTCACACAACTTAATAAATACAGTAGCAGGTTTAGTGTTGCTAAAAATGCTTTGTTGACATTTGAATATTTGAAGTAAAACAATTGGGGAATCCCAGTTTTTCAGCAAAGAACTGTTTTACTGTACAAATATATATATATGTATATATATAATAATAAGTTAATTATTTTATATGTCAGCTGCTTGAAAGCCGACACCTTCCTACAATCAGACAAATTGATGCAAAACACACCAGGAGACACAGACCCCAGTCACGATTAAGCTACTTAATGTTGGTGATTATGGCCCAGCTGGTCAGCCGCACACACACACACACACACACACACGCACACACACATACACACACACACACGTACATCCTCATCCCTTAGATTAGCAGATGCTGACAAAATGCAGGAGCTTGTGTTTAAGTTCAAGTGCAGACAGGATAAAAACAGCTTAAAGCTGCACTCTGCAGTTTTTGTAGAACGCAGCACTTAGGAAAATTTTCATCTGGGAAAGAATTCTGGTCCCTCCCCCTGAGAGCCATATATGGCTCTGCTGCTCTTGCTGTCGGTGAAATTCAGCTCTGCTTCCGAATGCTCCGCCTCCACTACATTTCCTCTCAGCAGCTGCGAAGTTCTGTGATTATATGTTAATAAAACGTTCTAAAAAATGAAATAAAAACAGGGAGCGCTGGTCCAGCACACCAGAACACCAGGAAATCTGCAGAGCCTCGCGCAGCCACGTTGAACCCGAGTTTAATTCGCTCGTGACAAATTCATTCATTTCCTGAATGTTTCTGTCATGACTCAGCGGAGGATGAAGCGATCACTTGACTTTTGGCAAAAAAACAAAAGAAAAGTCCAGATCAGGGATGAAGAAGGGGAATTTAATACATTTGTGTCACATACAAAACAGTTTTGCATCGCTTTGCAATTATTTCAACGAGAACCTGCGCGGCCGCTGCGGGCTGGGACGGGGGCGTGGGTTAGGAGCGTGAGAAGCTCTGTTTTTATTGGCTGGTTAAAAACTCTGTTTTTATTGGCTGGTTAACGGCGGGTCACTGTGGCTTTTTTGAAATTCTTATTTACCACCTGGAGAAGCAAGGGGACTATAGTAGGGATGCACCGATCCACATTTCTCACTTCCGATCCGATACCGATACTTAAGAACTGGGTAACTACCGATACCGATACTTTTCCGATCCGAAATCTGTATACAGTAATGAAATTTTTGTGCTGAGACTATAAAGTTATGTGTATTTTGGAATGTTTTCTATACTATAAAGACTATACTGTTAAAGTTTGTGAGTTTCCTGTTGTAAGGCTCAAGATTGTCTTCATTGGTTTTAACTCACACAATGTTAAGACGGTAGTCACAGAATATGATGGAACACAAGTGCTCTTTGAAGCTGGATCGGAAATATCGGCAGGTTGGATCCGATATCCGATACTTAAATTATGCTGGTATCGGATACCGATACCAATACTGGATCGGATCTGCCCCATCCCTAGACTATAGTTTTTTTCAGAGATTACTTTGTCTAACATCAGTCTGTCAGGAGATAGTGACAGAGTGAAGAAATATGTTAAAAAATATATTTTTAGAAAACTTACAGACTGCACTACAGAACTGCAGCTTTAATGATGGTAAGAAGCCATTAAACTACAGTATTTCATTAACGCATCTGGAACATTCTGGAGTCGTGCTTTTGTTTGTTTGGTATACGGAGAAGCAGAAGTGAATAAATGTTTGTTTAAAATGAAACAGCTGACACAGAGAAGTAAATCAACTCTGTACAGTCTAGACACCTGAGGGCTTCCATCTCTCCGCCTCTCGTCTCTAATGGAAAATGGCTAACACGTGCAGCTGCGCCCAGTTCATTCATACGCTCCGTGCTCAGACTCTCAGTGCATATTGCCACACTACAGCGGCTCTATTGACAGCCAACAAGGCGCTTGCTCCATCTTCCACGTCGCCCCCTCCTTCAACCCACCACCCTCCTCTGTCTCTCCGTCTTTTTGATTTGTCTTTGTTTCAGCTGTGGTGAATTGAAGGAAGCATCGCTCCTTTTTGTGGAGGAAGGGCAGTTTACAAAAACAAAGACAACAACTCTACACGCCTTTCGGCTTTCTTTAATGCCCTTCCATTCGGCTGCAGCGTCTAAAAATAAAACCTGCACCTTGTCCTCGTTACTCTGGGGTTTTTATAGGTACACGTGCTTGTTCAGCAAATTGCACAAAGAGCTGCAGTGACATCACTGTCTTCGTCTAAGAGGTGCTCTGTGCAAAGGCCTCCTCTTCAACGTGCGAACAAATGACCACAACAATGTAAACACATGCATGCAGTTTATACATTTTAAAAATATGCAAACCACAAAAAACAACCTATTGTTTTCTGCTCTGGCCACATGAGCCACAATAAAGGGTTCCCTTGTGTCTGAGCTGCATAAATAATGTCAAAGAGCAAAAAAAAAAAAGGAGCTGACATTTGAAGAGACCGATAACAGTAAAATTCAAATTCTGAATCAGACTGAAGCGTCATTCATTCCTCTGCTGAATTCAAATGACCACATTAAAATACAGGTCTTTGTGCATGTTTCTGTGCGAGCGCATGTGGACGAAGGAGGAAGTAGAGTGGAAAGATGAACGCCAAATCGGTTTCGCTTCAGCAAATTGGTTAAAGTTTCACACATTATTTCTTAAAGCAGACAAGCACGAGGAGCAGCACTTAAAGAGGAGTTTAAAGTGAAGTGCTGCAATATAAAAACAGGTGCGACCCCCCCCCCCCCTAGAATTGTCCACTTTTAGGCAACAGAGTTGAAGAACGCTGCCACTCATAAACTGTTCAGTCCAGACTGAATCATGTCGACATGGACAGCTCACGAAGCAGGAAGTGAACAGGAAGTGTGGATAGTTCAGCAGCAGCCTGACAGGAAGTTATTCTGCAAGAGCAGCGCACCGTTTGGGAGCACTGATGCACTGGATCAGGACAAGTTCATCAAAAGAGTGCTTACACAATCATGACTCAAACATGTGGATTGAACGCAGACGTACACGGTAACGCAACAGACTCGTTCTCGTTTTTACACTTGGCACGCAATCTCTCCTCTACCATCAGAAACCAAGTCTTATTACATGCGTACAGCAGACGTGTCAGATCATGTGTACATATGCATTTGTTATCAACTTTTGAAGTCTTGTTTCACATGCTTTCAGCTTCTTTACCCCCCACCGCCACACTCACATGGAACTGTCATGTATGGAAGGTGGTGAAATAACAAGCACGGTCTAACTCAACATTCACCGGGGGGTTCAGATGTGCGGAGCAAAGAGCCCCAGCTGACTGGATCGTGAACGCTGCATGGCCTTCCTCTTCCATCCTTCTCCGCTTATCCTCAACTATCAAATGAAAACCTCAAAACGTCCCCAAGATTTATCTACCATAAAAGCATGTGACCCCCCCACCGGGCAAGAAGGAAGTGATGCACAGCTGCGGTGAGGCCAACTCGGGCGTGTGCTCTGCCATGTTTCCTGCTCCTCTTCCCTCCCTCCAGTCCAAATCACCGATTAGAAACAACTTCAGTGGCAACTCCCATCGACACGTTCGTTTTTGCTAGGGCTGAACAATTAATTGCATTTGCACTAATATCGCAATATGATAAAATGAGATTTTCTAATCGCGAAGGTTGCAATTTGACTACAGTAGTCACATGACACAAATCTTTATCAACACTTAAAAA
>JBBPBX010064639.1:0-20197 GCA_038048925.1 Garcialebias charrua | reverse complement strand
AAGGACACACGGGACACCTCATCCGAGGACGAGAGCCCGGTAAGTGAACCTTCAACTACAGGTGAGACAGAAGAGACCCAAAAGTTGGACCAAACTCTGGCCCAACAAGAGAACCTCCTCTGTGAGCTGACACATTCAGCACTCACTGAACACTACCTACCACAGGTAGTGAAAGGTGTTGAGATCCAAGGATCCCACACCGAAGACGCTGTACTGTCCTCTGGGACAGGTAATTCGGCAATCAACCAAGCTTTCGATGAAACCTTGGTTCAAGGGCATCTGAGTCCAGAAAATGACAGTCATCCAAACGCTGACAGTCACTTGGACATCATTGTTGCAGATTACGAGGACCCCTCATCAGACAAGAAGGGGGCAAACTCACATTACCTACCACAGGTAGAGAAAGGTGTGGAGATCCAAGGACCCCACACCGAGGTTGCTGTACTGTCCCCTGGGACAGGTAAATCGGCTATCAGCCAAGCTTTCGATGAAACCTTGGTTCAGGAACATTTGTGTCTAGAACTAATCAGAAATGACATAGTTTTTACAGACTCAAAGAGCCCCTCTTCAGTCGAGAGGTGGGAAGACATACACAACGACAGTGACCCGTCGCAGTCTGTACAATCAGACACACCTGCGACTGCGCCGACGGTTGTGACACACCTGAATTACACGGAAAGAGGTAAACGTAAGAAGATACGTTGGCCAAAACCTAAACGATTCCTGTGTACCGTCTTCTCTCAGCTGCGCGAACAGCTTAAACTAAACGGTGGCATCCTAACTTGTGCCCATGGACGGACGTCCTCACCTGTGTTCGTGGTCCCCCATGACCAAAGGGGGGTGATGTTAGGCCATGCCAAAGACAAAGATTTGAATGTACACCTCAGAAACACTTTTGCTTTCGCCCAGAAAAACCTGGAAAGATCCGCTGAAGGACGTAAGGCGTACTATGACCAGAAGGCCTCTCACAATGAACTCCAAGTGGGAGACAGAGTCTGGTACTATACGTTCGCCCCAGCAACCGGGAAAGGAGGGTCCGAGACCGGAACTCTCGCCCGCAAACTAATGCCCAGGTGGACTGGACCTCATCTGATAACAGACAAAGTGTCCTCAGTCGTCTACGAAATCAAAATCAGCAAAGGCCGCAAAGAGCCAATTGCTAAATGGGTACATCGAAATCAGATCAAACCTTACAAGGCGTTCAATGACTCCACAAAAGACAAAGATCTCACAAACTCACCGACTTCATGGGATAATAAGGTCGTACAAACACAAGTTAGTAAATAAACTAATCAGGTTTAAACTACCGTATTTCCCACCCTATAAGTCGCATTGTCCAATTTGAACTTAGAAACGCTAAGCCTAAAACCCACAACAAAAAACTAACCTTAACAACCGTTTAAATCCACGAGATTTAATTTGACCTCGGTCATAAAGTTGAGACCTGTTTTTCTTGTGTGTTGCACTTTGGAATCTGACGACAAGAGTGTGTCGAAGCAGTGAAACGTTGTTTCCTTGTTGTTTAGTCATTACTGTTGTCATTAGTTGAGATATTGTTTGGTTCTGAACACTCCCAGCCAAAAGGTTTTGTATTAACATTGGTTAATGAATGATATGGATTTAACTATGCCAACATGCAGTTCGTTTTGTTAAATCTCAATCGTCGAAGAGTCAATGTAGTTTAAAGCTACTTAAGGTACCATAAACTACACTGGTCTCACAATTTCTAAATTGAACCGATTCGATCGTTTCTATTCTAGATTATCTATTCATTTTGATGAGTCTCGCCATAGACTTCAAAATTTATTAGGAATACCAAATCCTACGTCGTTCGTCTAAAAGACAACAGACATTTAGATCAAACTATATTTCATTTTTTATTTTAGTTTAACCTAAACTAAGTAATGAATGGAGGAATAGTTTGGAATTAGAGGCCTTCGTTACAGAAGCCCTCCAAAATTCTATAGGTATAGATCCCTATATCTAATTTACAGAATTGATCCACCCCTTAATTGGCCTTTCACGGCGGCCCTGGTGGGTGGGGGCTGTTGGTTCTGCTGTTGGCGGCCCTCGGGGCCGTGTCCCTCTCTGGTCTTGGCTCAATGGCCTGGCGGTCGGAGAGGTGTTTCTTTTTCCTCGCTCCTTGGGTGGACCTTGGCGAGCTGGGGGGGTACGCAGGGTCAGCGGGGGAGCTGACTCGCTGTGGGAGCACTGTTCCTGCAGATATTTTTCTCCCCATCCCTCAACACGCACCTCCGCCCTCTTCATCTTAAATTAATACATGTAGGGAATTTGAGTCTCGGGTGTGCTGCAATGGTTCTACATCTCTGTTGTTCAGAACACCTGGGACTCAATTTTATATACACTTTAGACATTCATTCATAAACTTCTTCATAAAAGTCACATATAGGGAATGGATTGAGCACTATGGCTATGGGTGGCGGGATGACACCAATCTCACCCCCATGCCTATGCTCACTCAACATTATGCATTTAGACAATTAGGGCTTGGGTTAGAGTTGGAGTGGAGGGGAAACTGGTACAATGCCAGCCTTTGCTCCTTCTCTTTCCTTTTTAAGTACACTTTAGAACAACACTCACCAACAGTACATTTGGGGACGGGGGTGTGTGTGTCGGGGTCTTGATTTGTTAATTTCAATTTTATTTATTTATGTATTTATTTATATATATATATATTATTTATTTATTTTTCTCTTACCCCCCTGGTTGCCTGGCGGACATTCTGGGGGTGGGCCGTCAGGGGTTGTGCTGGGGTGTGGGGGGGTTCGGGGCCTGCGGGTTTGCCGTGGGCGGGACTGGCAGTGCGCTCCCCCTGGGGCTGCTTGGGCTCGGGTGTCCTGTCCTGTCCTGTCGGCGGGGCGCGGGGTGGGCCGGATCTTGGATGTCTGCTACTCTCCACCCCAGAATGAATGGGCCTACCTCCTGGGTTTGGATGTGGGCTGCCCCATGTAGGGAGCAGGTACATGTCTTGGACCTGGGGGGTATAGAGTGTGCTTCGGGATTATGAATGGAGCGTGTCGTTATTGTTTGTCTTTCTATGACTGAGGGTGAGGATGAGGGTGGGTCTGAATGAGTGTGTCTGTGTATGAATGTTTAAGTGTCAGGCTGGGACTTGGACTGCCCCCTCTCTGATACTTCTGAGGCTACCTAGTGTCGCGCTCTTGCCACGTGGCCCCCTGGTGGGTGTTCCTCTGCCTGCGGGCGTGCTTGGGACCCTCACTATCTGGGGCTGGGCGCTTGGGCGTTGGTCGGCTCGGCCTGGTGGCTGCCTGGTGGGGCTCGGGTCCTCTGGTCCTGTCGGGTCTGGGCCTGAGGGGTGGGCGTCCCCGGTGCCCGAGCATCGGTGACCGGCCCTGGGGCTACGTCGGTGCAGCGGGCTCTGGCGGGGGCCTGTGTATTTGTCGCTGTTGACCCCGGGGGGTCATTGTGTGTGGTCCCTGGTGGGGTTCGTCCGGTTCTTCCCCTTGGTCGGATCTGGGGAGTGGACGAGTGGCTCGTCCTGTTCGGGTGGTCCTGGGGACTCTGGGCTCGGGGTCCTTCCTGGGGTCTTGGGCTTTGATCGCCCTTTCGTCTGTCTCGGGCTTTGGGGGGACAGATCTCTGATGCTTCACAATCGCTACTAAATGTTCTATTGGAGGAACCTTATTCACTTATGCATGCTCACAACCACACACAAATGGATGTAGGGATGTATATGTAGATATATGTAGATGGGTATATAAATGAATATAAATATATATGTATATATACTGTCTATATATTTGTAGGTATGGGTATGTTTATATATAGAAATCTAATGCAAGGTCATGAATATTATCAGTCTTTATGCTTGTATGTTTCGTTGCTGTGTTCTGTCATGTGCTTTGCAGGATTGTGGACGGAGGTTTGGTGTGTTCGCCTTGTGCTCTTTTTGTGGATAATTGTTGTTTTGTTGTCTCACTTTCTCTTTTCTTTCTTTCTCTCTATAAAAAAAATACATATTGGAGTGAGAGGATGGCTATAAGGTGTGAAGGGAGGCCATCTATAAATGGAAAAAAAAAAAAGGAATTAGAGGCTTTCGTTACAGAAGCCCTCCAAAATTCTATAGGTATAGATCCCTATATCTAATTTACAGAATTGATCCACCCCTTAATTGGTAATTGTAGCTGATCTAAACCATGATAGCTTACATACCAGGTGCATATAGGTAGGGCCTAATGTAAAATCCCAATCATAAGCCCACCTAAAAAACCACATAATTGCATGACACATAGAACCAGAGTGGCACTGACTGGAAACCAACCAGCCAACAACCTTCGATGTGGGGACCTGCAGCTCCAACGCTTGGTCTTCAACCTTCATCCAAGGGTCGCCTCCTCTGCGTCAATCGAGGGATCCCCTCTACATGCTGATTATGAAAACAATTGTTGCTGATCAATCAACAAAACTAATCGTTGTGGAATTACCGCTGTGGATTATAAGACTTTGTTTTCCAAAGGATCACAGACTTTGTTTTCCAAGAGTTAACAGACTCAGTTTTCCAAGGGATTAAAAGCTTACCGCAATGGGATTACCTCCGAACAGTATGGAATTTCCAAAAACTTTATGGGATTATAATTTTGATTTTTCTTTTCCACTTGCTGGATTACTTCAAGATCAGAGACAGTTCAATGTTCCTTTCGTGTTGGACCCCATCCCCAAGGACTGGCGATGGCTTCCAAAAGGGGGGAGATGTAGTGGGCATGACCGTGTCCACTTTGATACACCTGTGTATTTTTGAACTGTTCCAGAGATGACCTTTACTGACCTCTCAGTAAAGCAAGACATTTACTACAAATTATTCCATTAGTTGTAATCTGAGAACATAGTCACCAAAAGAGACTATTTCTATCTTTGATTTTATTCTAATGTAATCAAAAGAATAACTTTTGTCATTTTCATGATGTGTGCTTTTAAGCTGTGTTATTCTGTAAGAGTTAAACTGTGTCACTTCTGCACATCACTGTGTTCACTGCTGTGTTAAAGTTGAAGTCTCGGGTCACAGAGGCCCGACCGTTTTGTTTAGAAATAAGAAGACAGTTAATCCGTTGTTTGCAGGAGAATGACTCCAGCTTTCGCTGTCTTTTCCTAAACAATTTCCCTCTGCTCTGGCTGTAACCTTGGGTCGTGATAACGGCAAGTAAACTCCTCGACTTTTCTTTTGAACCAATGAAAAAGACACAAGTCTCTCTCATCTCTTTGATCCTTCTATTAAGTTCTAAGCTGTTGCTGGAACTGATAGTCTGCTGGGAGCTTCAAGAGATGTGAACCTTTCCCAAAGAGCTGGATGACCTCAGTCAAACGCTAAGGACAGTCATTCAGTTAAAGGCTGATAACATGTTTGTTATGAGTCCACTTCGAACGAGCGTAAGCTCAAAACTTTGTTTATTCCTTCCTGGAATAAGTTTATCTTGAAGTCAGAGGCCAGGAGCTGACACATTTTCTGATGATCCAAGCGGAAACCAGGAGACGTTGAAAACGTAAACTAGAACCAGCTCGGATGTGCCGGGCCTGAAGGACTCTGTGCATCTGAATGGCTGGTGTCATTTCTTTATCAGACTCGTCGTCGAAGGTAAAGAGCTGTTTACAAACGTACCTGGATTTTAGCAGAAGTCGGATGGGAAGTGTCACTTTTGGTAACATGCTAAGACAATTTCCTGTAAACCATCTCTCTATATTTCCTCCTATCTCCTTTCCCTCAATTCTAAGCTGGAAACTAATTAAGTTAAAGAGCCCTCAGACTAAATATGTTTAACATCCAGTATTGAAGTCTGTTGTTACAATTTAAATGCACTGACGGTTCAGATGAAGAAAGATTACACAGTCAGAGGTCAACGTAAACAGAATGATTGGCCGAAACCTTTAAGGTTTCTGTGTGACTTCGAAAAAAGGGGGGAGGCTATGAAAGCTTACCTGCCAATCACACTGGAAGGGGTCCTCACGCATGAAGCACTCCTGGATGGCGGAGCCGACATTACCATTATGTCAGCCAAACTGTTCGAGGAACTACGGACCGCCGCTATCGGTGTTCACAGGCAAATACCCCTTGTAAAAAGTGCTATAGAACTGCAGGGTCTCGCAGAGACGAGAACAACCCTAACAGCTATAGCTATGGTTCACATGCAGATTGGCAAAATGACATTATACCACCCGGTACATGTGTCTACACTCGATTCATTCCCATTTCTAGTTGGCCAAGACTTTATAAACCGCTTTGATGCAATTATAGACTATGGCCGACAGAAAATGTGGAGCACAGTGAGAAAACCCCTGCCAATAAAAGTGCCTCCTAGTTGTGATACAGACTGCCTAACCGCAGGTACCGCAAAGGACACACGGGACACCTCATCTGAGGACGAGAGCCCGGTAAGTGAACCTTCAACTACAGGTGAGACAGAAGAGACCCAAAAGTTGGACCAAACTCCGGTCCAACAAGAGAACCTCCTCTGTGAGCTGACACATTCAGCACTCATTGAACACTACCTACCACAGGTAGTGAAAGGTGTTGAGATCCAAGGATCCCACACCGAAGACGCTGTACTGTCCTCTGGGACAGGTAATTCGGCAATCAACCAAGCTTTCGATGAAACCTTGGTTCAAGGGCATCTGAGTCCAGAAAATGACAGTCATCCAAACGCTGACAGTCACTTGGACATCATTGTTGCAGATTACGAGGACCCCTCATCAGACAAGAAGGGGGCAAACTCACATTACCTACCACAGGTAGAGAAAGGTGTGGAGATCCAAGGACCCCACACCGAGGTTGCTGTACTGTCCCCTGGGACAGGTAAATCGGCTATCAGCCAAGCTTTTGATGAAACCTTGGTTCAGGAACATTTGTGTCTAGAACTAATCAGAAATGACATAGTTTTTACAGACTCAAAGAGCCCCTCTTCAGTCGAGAGGTGGGAAGACACACACAACGACAGTGACCCGTCGCAGTCTGTACAATCAGACACACCTGCGACTGCGCCGACGGTTGTGACACACCTGAATTACACGGAAGGAGGTAAACGTAAGAAGATATGTTGGCCAAAACCTAAACGATTCCTGTGTACCGTCTTCTCTCAGCTGCGCGAACAGCTTAAACTAAACGGTGGCGCGAACAGCTTAAACTAAACGGTGGCATCCTAACTTGTGCCCATGGACGGACGTCCTCACCTGTGTTCGTGGTCCCCCATGACCAAAGGGGGGTGATGTTAGGCCATGCCAAAGACAAAGATTTGAATGTACACCTCAGAAACACTTTTGCTTTCGCCCAGAAAAACCTGGAAAGATCCGCTGAAGGACGTAAGGCGTACTATGACCAGAAGGCCTCTCACAATGAACTCCAAGTGGGAGACAGAGTCTGGTACTATACGTTCGCCCCAGCAACCGGGAAAGGAGGGTCCGAGACCGGAACTCTCGCCCGCAAACTAATGCCCAGGTGGACTGGACCTCATCTGATAACAGACAAAGTGTCCTCAGTCGTCTACGAAATCAAAATCAGCAAAGGCCGCAAAGAGCCAATTGCTAAATGGGTACATCGAAATCAGATCAAACCTTACAAGGCGTTCAATGACTCCACAAAAGACAAAGATCTCACAAACTCACCGACTTCATGGGATAATAAGGTCGTCCAAACACAAGTTAGTAAATAAACTAATCAGGTTTAAACTACCGTATTTTCCACCCTATAAGTCGCATTGTCCAATTTGAACTTAGAAACGCTAAGCCTAAAACCCACAACAAAAAACTAACCTTAACAACCGTTTAAATCCACGAGATTTAATTTGACCTCGGTCATAAAGTTGAGACCTGTTTTTCTTGTGTGTTGCACTTTGGAATCTGACGACAAGAGTGTGTCGAAGCAGTGAAACGTTGTTTCCTTGTTGTTTAGTCATTACTGTTGTCATTAGTTGAGATATTGTTTGGTTCTGAACACTCCCAGCCAAAAAGGTTTTGTATTAACATTGGTTAATGAATGATATGGATTTAACTATGCCAACATGCAGTTCGTTTTGTTAAATCTCAATCGTCGAAGAGTCAATGTAGTTTAAAGCTACTCAAGGTACCATAAACTACACTGGTCTCACAATTTCTAAATTGAACCGATTCAATCGTTTCTATTCTAGATTATCTATTCATTTTGATGAGTCTCGCTATAGACTAGGGATGCACCGATCCACATTTCTCACCTCCGATCCGATACCGATACTTATTAACTCAGTATCGACCGATACCGATACTTTCCCGATCCGATACTGTTCAGGTATTTGACTCTGTATAATGGAACTTTTGCACCTAAACTATTCATTTTAACATTGTGTGAGATAAACCCAATGAAGACACTCTTAAGCCTTACAATAGGGAACCCCCTATTGTAAGGCTTAAGAGTGTCTTCATTGGGTTTATCTCAGACAATGTTAAGAAGGGCAGTCACAGAATGTGATTGAACACAAGTGCTCTTTGAAACTGGATCGGAAAAGTATCGGCAGGTTTGATCCGATACCCGATACTTAAATAATGCTGGTATCGGATACCGATACCGATACTGGATCGGATCTGCCCCATCCCTACTATAGACTTCAAAATTTATTAGGAACATCAAATCCTACGTCGTTCGTCTAAAAGACAACAGACATTTAGATCAAACTATATTTCATTTTTCTATTTTAGTTTAACCTAAACTAAGTAATGAATGGAGGAATAGTTTGGAATTAGAGGCCTTCGTTACAGAAGCCCTCCAAAATTCTATAGGTATAGATCCCTATATCTAATTTACAGAATTGATCCACCCCTTAATTGGTAATTGTAGCTGATCTAAACCATGATAGCTTACATACCAGGTGCATATAGGTAGGGCCTAATGTAAAATCCCAATCATAAGCCCACCTAAAAAACCACATAATTGCATGACACATAGAACCAGAGTGGCACTGACTGGAAACCAACCAGCCAACAACCTTCGATGTGGGGACCTGCAGCTCCAACGCTTGGTCTTCAACCTTCATCCAAGGGTCGCCTCCTCTGCGTCAATCGAGGGATCCCCTCTACATGCTGATTATGAAAACAATTGTTGCTGATCAATCAACAAAACTAATCGTTGTGGAATTACCGCTGTGGATTATAAGACTTTGTTTTCCAAAGGATCACAGACTTTGTTTTCCAAGAGTTAACAGACTCAGTTTTCCAAAGGATTAAAAGCTTACCGCAATGGGATTACCTCCGAACAGTATGGAATTTCCAAAAACTTTATGGGATTATAATTTTGATTTTTCTTTTCCACTTGCTGGATTACTTCAAGATCAGAGACAGTTCAATGTTCCTTTCGTGTTGGACCCCATCCCCAAGGACTGGCGATGGCTTCCAAAAGGGGGGAGATGTAGTGGGCATGACCGTGTCCACTTTGATACACCTGTGTATTTTTGAACTGTTCCAGAGATGACCCTTACTGACCTCTCAGTAAAGCAAGACATTTACTACAAATTATTCCATTAGGTGTAATCTGAGAACATAGTCACCAAAAGAGACTATTTCTATCTTTGATTTTATTCTAATGTAATCAAAAGAATAACTTTTGTCATTTTCATGATGTGTGCTTTTAAGCTGTGTTATTCTGTAAGAGTTAAACTGTGTCACTTCTGCACATCACTGTGTTCACTGCTGTGTTAAAGTTGAAGTCTCGGGTCACAGAGGCCCGACCGTTTTGTTTAGAAATAAGAAGACAGTTAATCCGTTGTTTGCAGGAGAATGACTCCAGCTTTCGCTGTCTTTTCCTAAACAATTTCCCTCTGCTCTGGCTGTAACCTTGGGTCGTGATAACGGCAAGTAAACTCCTCGACTTTTCTTTTGAACCAATGAAAAAGACACAAGTCTCTCTCATCTCTTTGATCCTTCTATTAAGTTCTAAGCTGTTGCTGGAACTGATGAGTCTGCTGGGAGCTTCAAGAGATGTGAACCTTTCCCAAAGAGCTGGATGACCTCAGTCAAACGCTAAGGACAGTCATTCAGTTAAAGGCTGATAACATGTTTGTTATGAGTCCACTTCGAACGAGCGTAAGCTCAAACTTTGTTTATTCCTTCCTGGAATAAGTTTATCTTGAAGTCAGAGGCCAGGAGCTGACACATTTTCTGATGACCAAGCGGAAACCAGGAGACGTTGAAAACGTAAACTAGAACCAGCTCGGACGTGCTGGGCCTGAAGGACTCTGTGCATCTGAAAGGCTGGTGTCATTTCTTTATCAGACTCGTCGTCGAAGGTAAAGAGCTGTTTACAAACGTACCTGGATTTTAGCAGAAGTCGGATGGAAGTGTCACTTTTGGTAACATGCTCAAGACAATTTCCTGTAAACCATCTCTCTATCTTTCCTCCTATCTCCTTTCCCTCAATTCTAAGCTGGAAACTAATTAAAGTCCAACACCCACCATGTTTTCAAATTGCATCGCCATTAATATTTATTAGTTTATTTAAAAATAATACAGGAGCGTTTACTTATATTGTGGAGAAATAACACTAAATGTGTTATTTCATGATTTATAGCAGATTTTAGCATGCAGCTCCGGGAAAATCTGCTCCTCTCCATATATGGGCATTCACTTGGGCATTCACGTCACCAAAGTGACGCCTTGGAGTTACAGGCAGCAGAGGAAAAGAACAAGGAAGCATTTTTAAATATTCCATAAAGCTGCCTGTTGATTAATCCTGCTGTCGCTCACTCATGTCATCATATTCTGAGCGAGCATCCACTACTAGTTTAATTCGTTTGATCGCGACAAATTCATTCATTTCCGCATCGCCCCGCATTTCTCGCCCCGTGATGAGAAAGGCACCCAGCCTCGCAACTGCTCTGCCCGCGCGCATGCTTCACGACCCGTGCTGCTGCAACAAGGCTGACGAGAGATAAGAGCAGATACATACACTCGAGGGAGCAAATTACACCGGCACGAGGAACTTCAAAGGTGACCAGCGGAGCGGAACGAGGAGCCAGAGACCGCGCGCGGGCTCGCTCCTCAGGGGCAGAATGAATCAAGCAACAGGTCCGCAGCGGTGTTATAAAATAAATAATAAATAAAATCAGAGCGCTGGTCCATACACACAAATGCACCAGGAAATATAAAGTTTTAACGCACTCTCTCTCATAAACCTCCATGGAAACTCACTCCTACCTTCTGCCTTCTGGGTGGAGATCATGTAACAAAAGGCATGACCCTTCGGGACTTTTCGGCCAGGTTTCCGGATTCCTTCGGGAGTGGGTTGTTTTTTTTTTTTTTTTTTAACCCTCGCCTGGCCCAAATGCAAAAATGAAAATAAAATTCATAAAATACTACAGTAATTCTCCAATATGGTGAATTGTTACTGTCACGGTGGGTGTTGTCCTTTAAGTTAAAGAGCCCTCAGACTAAATATGTTTAACATCCAGTATTGAAGTCTGTTGTTACAATTTAAATGTGCTGACGTGTTAAATTGAAAGAAAGTGAAATCATGTCAATCAAGTGTAATGGTGTTAATTTAGTTGATTTATTTTAAATAAATGATAGTGTCTTTGACATATCAAACTAAGTTAACGTCTCTGTCACTTAATGGCTTTATTTATTTATCCATCATAAAGATCACAGAAATATTGGGTAAACTGAAAAAGAAAGAATCCGTGAAATTACTATTCAATCTGAATAAGTAAATTAATTAAGGTAAAGAGGCCAGTATTAATATTGACCTCCTCATAATCCTTTACACAAGCGCCAGGACAACTCACCTCAACCCTGAGTCCAACCCCTCACCAGCAACCCCTGGTGCGGCTCCATCCACTTTAGTATAAAAATATGTGACAGTTGTTTTTCCTGATTTCATGGCTAAAAATGTCACAGAGTCTAGCCAGCTAACTTCCGCTCTCGGCAGAGCAGGTCGCATCTCTTTTTGCTCCTACACCTCCCTGGTTCCCCCCCCCCCGCTTCTGCATTTGTCTCATCTGTAACTCTTCAGTGCTCGCTCGAACCAACTTGGAATGGATTTATGTGTGTGGATTGTTTTCTGGGCTATTTCCTCTATCGATATTATCGATTAAAAAAAATCTGCGAAGCGCACCGGACAGGGAGAGGCGGGGAGCCCCATCGACACGCGTGCGGTGAGCTACATTATGGACTAGAGGAGCAGGCTAATGTAACTGGCCGCTCTTTCTGTCGGGGACGTGAAATCTCTGTGGATTATTGGGATACTGGTGGCTGTTTCTGCCACTGAAGGCTGAGGAGGACCACCGCGATCGGCGTGCTGGCGAGACTTCCGCTCAGCGAAAATGCTTTGATCCAGGCTATGATGACCTTCCCAGCTGTTGTGCGAGCTGAACCGCACGGTGGGAGAAGCGGTGGCTGCCACGGACCTGCGGTATGTGGAACTCGTTTACAGCCGTCCGGATTCAAACAGGGCACATACGGAAGGATCTTGTAGCTCGGAACCTCTCTCGATTCGGCGATTTGGACCCAGAAACAGCACCTGGACTTAAGACTGCAGTCAAAGTACACTGTGGCCTGACTGAAAAATAAAGCAACTAATCTAATCTGGTCTCTGTGCAGCCTTGAACTGAAGGCTGTCTACAAATCTTCTCCTGGAGCTGGGAAGCTGAAGGGAACTCGCTGCCCTCCCCCACCCCTCCCCCCAGAGGTCTCTGTGTGTGCGTTCTCAGATGGAGCCGGGCTGAGACCTGCGAACTGTGCTTATCTGGAACTGATTACTCACAGACTTTACCTCCCGCCTGCCGTCATAATGCATCTTGTCCTGTCTAATATGTGCTAAAAGCTGGTAGAGTTTTTTTGGACTTTATCATGGAGTGTCACCTGACAAATTGTGATAGATTCTTTTTTTTGAATACCATGTTCTTACCCGTTTGTGTCTATTCCTTTTTCCATATCTGATTGTTGCGGCACGGTTTCATACTGTTGCGGCTTCGTGCACTCGCCCCTATCTTAAGACGGATGTGCGTAATCAATTATGTTGTTTTGTGCCCCGGTGCAATGACAATGTCAATAAAGATATATTCTATTCTATTCTATTCTCTGACCCTCCTGGCCAAGATAATGGACCGCGTACTAAGAAGATTTAAAATTGATAGTTTTCAGATGGGGCGCTTGAATGAACAGCGATGCAACATGTTGCTATGTGTGTGTATGTGTGTGTGTGTTGGTTTATGTGTCATTAGCAGGACATACTACGTACCGATAAACCTCATTGACAAACCTGTGTGTGTTTATGTGTGTACGTGTGTGCCCCGGCGCGGCTGAGCGAGGGGGACACAGATAACAATACATCCCCGCTGTGAGTGTATGTGTATGTGTGTGTGTGTGTATGTGTGTGTGTGTGTGTCCGCGACCGCGAGTGACATCCGATCAGCTCGCGCGCACAGGGAGAGGGAGGGAGACGTCAGGGAGGGAGTTGGACATTTATTACAGGAAAAATTAAAAATGACACGACAACTTGTACACGTCTGATCTGTCCCACACAATAAATACGTCGCGCGGTCCAGTTACAGCTCAGCGTCACTTCAGACATCCTCGTCTGCCTTTGGAGGGCGGAGTTAATGTAAGCAGATCTTTGAAGGGCGTGCCACGAGATCTCATTATCATAAACCGGTCGTTCAAAACGAAAGTTAAAAATGGCAGAATTAAAAAGGGTATAATTGATTATCTAAGAATTATTTTGTGTATTAAATTGAATGAACACTGTCTGGTAACCCCAAAGACATACCATAAACATTTTAAAAACCTATCTGTGGTCCCCTTTAAGTACCCAGAGGGTGGGGCCTCTGGCGTGGCTGTGACGCCCCTAGCCATAAAGGAATGAGTATATTCCTTAAGGGAATCGCGCAGGGGCGCAATTCCCATAGCAAGTATGTTGCACCTCATTCCCTTCCTTCAGGGAACATAAGTTATGGTGCATAACTTTCGGTTCCCTTTCAGTCGGTCTCTCGGTGCAACATATTTGCTATGAGAACATAATCCATTTGAGATTATGCATGAAGTGATTAATTTAGCATATTAATAACATTCACCTTCCTCAGAGCTAAATAGTGCTTAAAAAAGGTTCCCTATCAGTCTGGTCTCTCGGTGCAACATACTTGCTATGGGAATTGCGTCCCCGCGCGATTACCTGAAGTAATATACTCACGCCTTTATGGCTAGGGGCGTCACCGCCGCGCCAGAGACCTCGCCCTCTGGGTACTTAAGCGGCTTGCGCGCCTCCATCTTTCTCTTTTTTGCCCTTCATCTCGCTTAACTCCTGAACTTTGTGGGACTTCTCTGTTGTCGCATCGCTCGACTGAGATGAGCTTGCTCCTTACACTGAGCGTACAGAGAAATTTTCCTGCGTATTGCTCGGCTGGCGAAAGCTGGTCTAGCATTTTTCTACTCACCTTCAAAGTTTTCTTCTTTCCGTAGCTTTTCGCTCGACGGCGCTAACTGCGTCACAACCTCCTGCTACCATTAGCAGGCTAACCAACGAAAGCAAGACACGGAAAAGACGGCTTCAGACAAAAAAAAACTAGGAACAACTTTGACGCTTCTCGCCGGACATGGCTCCCGAGAAGGGAAAACGGAGGACAAGGAGGAGGAAAACCAAGACGACGAGTCGTCGCTCGCGCCCATGCCCCAGCGGCTGCAGCTACTCCCTCTCGGCGACGGACACCCACAAGGCCTGTCCTGTCTGCCTAGGGATTCTGCACGCGAGGAAAGCACTGGAATTCCCCGACTCCTGCTCTCACTGCCGTCGAATGTCGGCAGTAGTGAGGAAACGACGGGCTGACGCGTTGGCTAAATCCATGGCTAGAAACGTGGCGCTGAAGGTCGCACGTCGCACTAAAGTGCTCTCTCCTAAACCGGAGCCCGACAACGTGGACCTGGAATGCAGCGGCCGAGTCGGAGAGGACAACATGTCGGACTACTCAGTTACCATCAAGTCGATGGGACTCTTCGGGGGAGCATTGGAACGCGTCCAGGCCAGGCTGGAACAAAGACGCACATAGGTGGAAGCCCTCCACGAGGGGTTGCAGAGGAAAGGCTTTGCATCCCCAAAGGAAGACACGCGTGACCCACCATGGAAGAGACCCGCTGGTGGCGGTGAAACCTTCCAGTACCGGCCAAGGACCTCTTCAGTGACCTAATGTGGAAAACAGACTCGAACCTGATGAAACAGGACGATCTGACAATTTTACAGGTTTGCCCGCCCACGTGGTACGGGAACCTGACCTCTTGAGCCCAGTCTCCCCTTGTAAAAAACTACAAGGAGTGAGTGGTATGTGTGCGCGCACCAAACATGACTCGAATTTTGCATGTGTAAACAAAACAAACACTGTTTCAGACATGTACAAAAATAAAAGTACCAAAGCACAGACTGCCCTGGTTCTTGACTCGAGTCCCATTTTTATAAACAAACCATATGGTCAAACTATGAACCACAGCAAGATACACGAGCTCTGCCAAGGACGGTCAGATCTTGCGATATCTTCTGTCGGGCCGACCAGCCTACTCAGAAGAGTGCGAGGGGTCAAAGGTCACCCCTCTGGTGCTAAACATGACGAGCAGCAATTCAACATGCCCTCTAGGCTCAGCACACATGCGCAGGCCTGGAAGGCGTGTTTACCAAATGAGTGGGTCATGACAATGATACGTCATGGGCTCAAGTTGTAGTTCTCAAAAAGATCGCCCCATTTCACAGGGGTGCTGCAATCTAAAATTAACCCTAAACGTGTACATGTACTGAGGGAGGAAGTCTCAACAATGCTGCAAAAGGGAGTGATTAGCCTGGTCTCAGGACGCAAGCTACGCTCTGGCCACTACAGTAAATACTTCCTGGTGTCCAAAAAGGATCATTCCCTGAAGACCAATTCTGGATCTCAGGACTCTCAACAAGAGGATTAAAACATTTAAGTTCAAGATGCTTACACTGCGGCAAGTCCTCCAGTCTGTGAGACCTGGAGACTACGCGTGTACAATGGATTTAAAAGATGCCTATTTTCATATAGGCGTATGGAGGAAACACAGGAAGTTCTCCGCTTTGCCTTCGAGGGTAACGCTTATGAATTCAAAGCTTTACCCTTTGGTTTAAAGACTGTTCCGCGTACATTTACTAAATGTCTGGATGCAACCCTGACCCCTCTTAGGAATCAAGGAATCAGGGTCATGAATTACCTGCTGATTCTGGCTGAAAGCAGAAAGCAGGCCTAGTCACACTCCTATAGGGTGATCTTTCACCTGGAGTCTCTTGGTTTTGTCATAAACCTACAAAAAAGCGATTTGACTCCATCATGGGTTACAGTATTTTTGGGAGTACAGATCGACACCGTCCAGTACAGAGCATGGCTCTCGAAGGAACGAGTTTCCTCCATTTGCCATTGCTTGGAAAGATTTAAACTTGACCAACAGGTCCCTGTGAAAACTTGCCAACGCCTCTTAGGCCTCTTGGCGACAGACATTCCCTATGTGCCACATGCATTACTGAAAATGCGGCTCATACAGTTATGGCTAAACCAACGAATACAGCCCGACCTGCCTAATCAGGCAGAGAAGGTTAGGATAGACCCAGAGTGCCTGGAGGCCCTGGAACCCTGGAGAGATTTGTCCATTTTCACGGAAGGGGTCTCATTGGGAAGGGTGTCATCTCGTGTGGTCATCACGACGGACGCCTCAAAAACAGGATGGGGGACGATCTGTAGAAATCAGAATGCCCGCGGCCTTTGGAATGAACAGGAAGCAAGATTACATATCAACTTCCTGGAGTTGTTGGCCGTATTTCTGTCATTAAAATACTTCTTCAACAAAGGTCTGATTGCTGGACAACACATCCTGGTGAAATCAGATAACAGGACCACAGTGTCCTTCATCAACAGAGAGGGAGGGACAAGGTCCCAGGCCCTCCTAGGACTGGCACAGAGGATGCTCACATGGTGTACTCCAAGAATCTTGTCACTTAGGGCGACTCATGTCCCTGGTGAACTAAATTATGGGGCGGACGCCCTTTCAAGAGGACCTCTTTTGGCATCAGAATGGAGCCTGAACCCACGGATTGTGGAACAGGTCTGGTCACGAGTTTTCCACTCTGTGGACCTGTTTGCCTGCAGGGCTAGTTCACACTATGACTTCTACTTCTCCTTGAGGGAAGCAGACGCTCCATTGGGTATGGATGCTCTGGTACATGATTGGCCTGCAAGGGTGCTCTACTATGCCTTTCCACCTGTCCTCTCTGATCGGGGCGGCATTGGAACAGGTACATCAGGGAGCTCTCTCCTTGATTCTCATAGCCCCCAGGTGGCCACAGAAAACATGGTTCCCGGAGCTGATTTTAATGCTATCTGGGATACCATGGCAATTGCCTTCTCACAGGGACCTACTGACTCAGGCGCATGGGCAGCTTCTACACCCATGTCCAGAGTTGTGGCAACTTTCAGCCTGGCCTCTGAAGGGATCTGGCTGAGAGCCTAAGGCTTTAGTTGCTTTGTCCCAAAACAAACAAAGAACAAAGTTAACAAGGACCTGAGAGGTTACCCTTTTCTTGGCTTGGGTTTTCTACCTCTACATCTGTCACCCAATTTCTTGTGACGTGGTGGGTCCATTTTTTCCTCCTGTTTCTCAGGATGTTCCATTGGGAAAAAGGGATGATAAGTTTTCACACTGATGGAGCACACTTAAGCTCTCTCTAGTTGGTGTATACATACATATGCCTAGTGGAAACATCACGTTGGTGTTTCTTGCATTTGGCATCTTTTCCTCTTAGCATGTGCTTTCTGCATTCCCTGCAGAAAGTAGCTGGGAGATGCCTGTCTTTTAGGACGGATGTTCTCACTTGTACTTTGCTGAGCATTTCAAGGGCGTGAATGGATTACGTTCTCATAGCAAGTATGTTGCACCGAGAGACCGACTGAAAGGGAACTGAAAGTTATGCACCATAACTAATGTTCCCTGAAGGAAGGGAACAATGTGCAACATATCTGGCCCTTTTCAATGCTGAAAGCTCGGTGAAGTGCAATTTTGGAGAAAGATGGAGGGGCGCAAGCCACTTAAGTACCCAGAGGGCGGGGCCTCTGGCGCGGCGGTGACGCCCCTAGCCGTAAAGGCGTGAGTATATTCCTTCAGGTAATCGCGTGGGGGCGCAATTCCCATAGCAAGTATGTTGCACCTCATTCCCTTCCTTCAGGGAACATGAGTTATGGTGCATAACTTTCAGTTTTCTGTGCTGTTGTATCAAAGATGTTTAGGTTTTTTTGTGCCCACTCTGCATAAGAGGTAATCGCAGTGCAAACAGCCTTTCTGATGTAGCAGATTGAAGTCTAAATGAAACTCCGACCTTGAAGTTGCTCCCCTCATCAGTCCCAGCGTGTTCCTATTTCTTTTTTTTTCTTAGTTACCTATATTTTAACTTGATTTATGTACAAAGGGTTTTTTGTTACTTCTTTCTCACTGCTTGTAATTTAATTAAACTGTGTTTGATTTTGATCTTGCATCACATGTTTTAACACTGTTTTTTGAATACAAACATGATATCCATTGAAAGTTTGTTGTTAAAATTTCAAAATGCATATAGACCCACAGTAGTGGGTCGGCTGTAGTCTTCCATCCATCCATGATCTGTACGCCTCCAGGACAGTAGGACGAGCTGGTCGGATTACAACTGACCCCTCTCACCCTCCACATGGACTCTTTGAACCACTCCCTTCAGGCAGGAGGCTTCGGTCCATTCGGACCAAAACCTCCCGCCATAAAAACAGTTTCTTTCCATCTGCCGTTAGTCTTCTGAACATTCATAATCCTGTTACTGTTTAACTCTGCCTTATCATTTATCACTGGCCTAAAACTGTACATCATCACTCCATTTATCTTCTAGCACCATTTGTCACTGCCATTTATTGTGAATATTATTGTGAATATTGTGCTGTACTGCATTGTGTTTATTGGTTGGTGTGTACATGTGCTTTTATTCTATTTTTACTTCTTTTTATTGCACCTTTATGCCAAAGCAAGTTCCTAGTCAGTGAATTTTATTCTTTGACAATGGCAATAATAAACTTATTCTGATTCTGAGTAAATATGTAGCTGTAATGACAGTCCAGTCAAAAAGGCTATAAATGCAAGCATGCAGTACATAAAACTAACAAAACAACAACATATAATTCTCACCCATATCTATTGAGTGGTAAGACTCCTTCATTGGTCTAATAGCCTATCACCCTCTTAGAGTTTGGTTATTAGACATCGTGCATAATAAGGTTGCTAATACACTTTTTTGTTGATTCAATAAAAAATAAAAAATAAAAATCTATGTACATAAATAGAAAATATGACACTGATCAACTGACTTATCATCCCTTCTCAGCAGCAAAAACAAAACAAAAAAAACAGTTTGGTAACAAATTGACTTTATGTGAAGTGCATTTCAAACCACATTCAATTACAGACATTACACGTAAACTCATCTTAATTGGGTCCCACTGTACCTTGGTGACTACAGCTCCTAATAAATGGGAGCTTTTCTTTTGAATCTCTGGTTATTGTATTCCTTTGCAACTGTCATACATGCAAACAAAACAAAAGCTTATTAATTTAACTAAGCACTTACTTCCACCAACCATTAGGCTTTAAGTGAAGAGAAATAACACAAAGGCTTATGAAAAAGAAAAAGAAAATAAAAATGATTGCAAAGCAAGAAAATGGCTCATTATTACAGCTAATGCTCTTGGGTCACTTATCACTGAGTAACAGCACAGGTGCAGGCAAGCCATTACAAACAGTTGCAAAGTGTGTTGGGATAATGAACTGGCCCCTGCAGACCTTCTCTTCTTTCAAGGGACATTGGAAACACCTGCATAAGCTGTTTGAAACAAGGAGCAACAATGCACAGGACCCCAGAATTGTCATCGTGGAATTCCTAATTAAACTGCATGGCAGAGATATTTAGGGAGAAACATCACATATGCTACCAACAAACAAGGCAAATAAATCTGGGTCTTAAAGCGTCCAAAGCTATTTAAATCAGTGCCAGTGGTTTTAAATTGTAACTGTCTAAACAAATTTTGAAATAACAAATATATATACAGTATATTCCAACATCTATAAAACTTAAAACTGCAGTGACATTGTTTTAGGATCCCTTTGGTAACACCTTTGATGCTGACAGAACAGCTGTTTTGTGGTACGACAT
>JBBPBX010064638.1:0-20198 GCA_038048925.1 Garcialebias charrua | reverse complement strand
TATACAGCAAACCCCCTACTTACGACTCCATCGACCTACGAACAACGGGACCTACGAACGTATCATATTTAATAAAAATATGAAATTACTGTATTAAAAAAAAAAAATTGTGTTTAAATGTTCTTAATTTCATGTGTACATCACTTTGTTGCAGCTGTGGTTGTTTTAAAGGCTTTATAAATAATAATTATGATAAAAAAGATCATTTCTGATCAATCTTGGGCAGCAGGAAGTAGGTCTTCAGTTTACACGGTCACAAATTAATGTAGAACACCGGACGCCATTTTAGGTTCAGTCACTGGGGTCTCCGGTCACAAATTAATGTAGGAGCTGATTGGGTATGGTCGTAAGATGGAGTAAGTCGCACTTGCCAGTGCTCCGGTTAAAACTTATTTTTTAGCACCACCAAGCCCTCTACAGTTAATATTTTTTGCCTATTATCACGCACACAACTTCCACCAAACATCTCTTTTAAAGATTTTAAAAAAAAAGTCTCAAAAGTCGACAAGATCGAAGAAGGACGCTGAGAAGGATGACGCTGGCCTAATAACCCTCGAGGCAATTACCTCACTGCTCGAGGAGCACCGCGCGGTGCTGTCAGCTGAGTTCAAACAAACTTTTAGTCAGCTGGATCTCAAACTGGACCAGACCCGGCTCGCGGTGGAGGAACACGGCCAGCGTGTGTCATCACTGGAACTTGTCACTAACGACCTGAGCCAGCGCATGTCGGAGGTGGAAAACACCTGCTCAACTCTCCAGGAGGAAAACACCAGACTAAAATCTAAACTGAGCAGATTTAGAAAGTCGAAGCAGACGGCAAAATATTCGTGTTCTGGGTTTACCGGAGTCTATTGAGAGCGGACGTCCTACAGACTTCTTCTCCAACCTGCTGTGCGACATCTACGGGCGTGACACGCTTCCTTCTCCACCCGAACTGGACCGGGCTCATCGAACCCTCGCCCCGAAACCCGCCTCGGACCAGCGGCCGCGCCCGGTTATCCTGCGAGTGCACCGGGTCCAGGTGAAGGAGCTGCTGATCCGGGAAGCTCGACGCAGAGGCAGGCTTGAATACCAGGGAAAACCGGTGCGGATCGTGGAGGATTACTCCCCAGAAGTCCTCAACCAACGAGTGGAATATAAGGACGTGATGGCTGTGCTGTACTCTCTGGGTCTAAAACCTGCTCTGCTGTTTCCTGCTCGACTCCGCGTGACTTTACCTGATGGACACAGAAAGTGGCTGGGCTCTGTGGAAGTGGCGCAGAAGTTCATTGACACCTTTCAGGCTTCACAGCGCAAGTAACATTTAAACTTTTTCTTTGACTGATGAGCAACGCGCTGTTCCCGCACTGGCTTTGATTATTACACTAAACTTTGTTTACATGAGGTGACGAACAGATGAGCAGGACTCTGCTCATACTCTCATTATCTGAGACTTTTTAGTTTTTACTGCGGCTTCTTTGGTTTTGTATTTAAGCACATAAATAATTGAAGTATTCTTGTATAAAAATGGGTGAAATATATAATGTTTTCAATATATTATTTTGAACTTCTAACATTTTTCCTCTTCTCGTTTACCTGTGACTATCTTGAGCTGAATCTTGGGTTAGTCCTGGATTGATTGATAATTAATTTGAGATTAGGATTAATTTAACTTTAGGTTTGTATATGTGTGCGTGATTACCGGTACACATTTATGTGTATACATTTTTTTGGCCTTGCATACTTTAAACTAGTTTGTGAGGTGCTTATAAAAAAATAAAAAAAAAAAAAATATTTCCCCCCCCCCCCTTTTATGATACTGGAGCCCTAGTTTAAAAGTTAGACAGGACAGGAGTTACCTCAGCCTTTACAGCGCAAGTACAGTAATATTTAACTTTTCTTTTGACTGATGTGCAACGCGCTGTTCCCGCACTGGCTTTGTCTATGTTTACACTAAACTTTTGTTTACATGAGATGACGAACAGATTAGCAGGACTCTGCCCATACTCTGATTATCTTAGACTTTCCTTTTTTTAGTGGGGCTTTTTGGTTCTATATTTAGGCACATAAATAATTGAAGTAGGCCTATTCATGTATAAAAATGGGTGAAATATATAATGTTTTCAATATATTATTTTGAACTATTAACATTTTTCCTCTTCCTGTTTACCTGTTGACTATCTTGAATTGAATCTTGAATTGGTCCTGGACTGATTGAAGATTTAATTTAGGATTAGGATTAATTTAACTTTGTTTATATGTGTGTGCGTGATCACACATCTATGTGTACATTTTTGGCCTTGCATGAGGTGCTTATACATTTTTTTTCCCTCTTATGATACTGGAGCACTAGTTTAAAAGTTAGACAGGAGACTTATTTTTAATTTTTATGGAGCTTGCTGCTTCTGTTTTTTGCAGCTGTCCAGGGTGGGAAAGGGAGGGGGGTGGGGGGTCCATCACTGCCATTAATTTATATTTTCTTTCACTTTGCCAAGAACTGCACAGCCATCAACACATTAGACTGTATTACCTACCTTTCTTATACAAATTATTAGTAATATGAGTGGTCAGTTGGTGTTGTCAAGCTGGAACGTCAAAGGTTTGAACCACCCCGTCAAGAGAAGGAAGGTGCTTTCTCATTTAAAACAGTTAAAAACAGGCATTGCTTTCCTGCAGGAGACTCATATTAGAAGTGACGATAGCAAACGATTACTGCAAACATGGCACGGGCAGAGTTTCCATTCCTCCTTTCGAGCAAAGGCTCGGGGCGTCTCGATCCTCATCAGTCAAGACATTTCATTTGAACCATTTCAAGTTAACTCAGATAAATATGGTCGTTTTGTGATTGTTTCCGGTAAATTGTACAACACACCAGTAGTGCTAGTTAACGTTTATGCCCCAAATACGGATGATGTTGGTTTCTTTGAGAAATTATTTTCACTGCTCCCGGACCTAAACACATACTCATTGATACTCAGTGGTGACTTGAATTGCTGGTTGGACCCAGTTTTGGACAGATCCTCTACAAACCCTGCCACAGCCAGCAGGTCGTCCCACACTATTCGTGCCTTTCTATCTAAATATGGCCTGTGCGATGTATGGCGTTTTTTACACCCAGCTGAGAGAGAATATTCTTTTTTTTCTCATGTTCATCACTCGTACTCGAGGATCGATTACTTTTTCATAGACAACAAACTTCTTCCCTCTGTCCGTGGCTGTGACTACCACAGTATTGTCATCTCAGACCATGCACCTGTCACTCTGTCTCTGTCCCTCCCTGACATTCCTATAAGGAGTAGACAGTGGAGATTCAATTCAACGTTACTGTCAAACAATGATTTTGTTACATTTATAGAAAAAGAAATAACCTTCTTTCTATCCATAAACAGAACTCCTGGGATCCCACTGTCAACAGTTTGGGATACCCTTAAGGCCTATCTTAGGGGACAAATCATTTCATATACCGCCCGGCTGAGGCAAAAATCTCAAAAAGAAAGAACTGATTTAGCCCAGCAGATAAAAGAAATTGATCAACAATATGCTCAAAACAAATGCCCTAATCTGTACAAAAAAAAGTAGAACTCAAAACTAAGTTTGATTTATTGTCTACATACTCAATAGAACAATCACTTTTGAAAAGTAAATCATCATTTTACATACATGGAGAAAAGTCAGGAAAACTACTGGCAAATCAGTTGAAGGGTGCCACGGCTAAACAAATCATCCCTAAGATCCAATTAAAGAACGGCACCATAACTCTAGATCATTTACAAATTAACAGAGCATTTAAGGACTTTTATTCCCATTTATATACTTCAGAATCTCAAACCAACAAGAATTTATCTTCTCAGTTTTTCGAAAAGACCAATATGCCAAAACTCACACCCAATCTGAAAGATGCACTGGAGATCACAATATCCCTGACAGAAATTGTGTCAGCTGTATCGGTAATGCAGTCTGGCAAATGTCCGGGTCCTGACGGCTTCCCTGCTGAATTTTTTAAGAAATTTTCTTCATTACTTTCCCCACTCCTACACTCGGTTCTCTTAGAGTCATTTGACCAAGGATCCCTTCCGAAATCTTTCTTAGAGGCCTGCATTACCCTCATTGCAAAGAAAGGAAAAGACCCAACTCACTGTTCCTCTTATCGACCAATCTCCCTTTTAAATACAGATGCCAAAATTTTAGCCAAAGTTCTTGCTCAAAGGTTGGAAAAGATCCTTCCTTTCATCATATCAAAAGACCAGACTGGATTCATTAAAGGCAAGCACTCCTTTTTTAATATCAGTGTTGTTTTTGACAGCCATTTTGATTTTAGTTTTAGTCAAAGTCTTATAGATTAAAATACTTCTTAGTTTTAGTCTGTTTTAGTCATTTCTATATTTAATGGTTTTAGTTAAGATTTAATCGACAAAAACTTAAAAAATTTAAGTCTAGTTTTAGTCTTAAAAAAAACATATTAGTCTTTACAAATTAACTTGAGTACGTTTTTTTTAACAGAAACTGTGAAATTACAGTTTGAGGAATTTTAATCCCATTTTGTGTGCACCTCCATCCCATGTAACAGCCATTTGTCCCAAGCTCTGTATGTAAAATGATTCAAACTGAGGAGCAAACAGACCTTTCCTGTTTCTATTGTCTCTCCTGGAATGCAAATGCAAAATCATCTAGGTGACCTGCATTATTATGGAGATGTTTGACTCTGCTTCTTCTGGCCTTGGGACAAAGGGACAGAGCTTGGGACAAAGGGGTTGTTACATGCCCCCCAGACATATGTTGGCCTGCATTCTCCAAGTTTCACTAACAGTACTTGTATGTGATAATATAATACTGTATAATATAATAGAATTTATCTGACAATACTTTATGCAGTTATTATAAATCAAGTCAGGTGTTTTGTCGACCAGTCATCATCTCGAAGGGATAGATAGTTTTTATTTTAATCACGATGGTTACTGAACAACACAATAAAAATCCACTTTTTGGATGAGTTTTGTACCTGGATGTGACAAACGCTGAAATAACTTCATTTATTTACTCTCTGAAGAAAAAGAACGGCTTTTTCTCCTGTGAGTTCTCCTGTCCAGCAGTTTAAATCTCCTGCTGTGAGTGTGCGTGTGTGGAGTCACGACTGACGTCACACAGTGAGCTGACGCAACCAATCACGGAACTTGTAGTCGTCATGGGAGTTGTAGTTCTTTCCCTCTGACCTATCACAGTGTCTCTACACAGCCCGACAACCAATCACAATACATAAACAAACGCCACGGCCATTTTGAACAGAAAGTAGCTATCAGTTAGCAAAAGTTTCCAGACTTTTCAACACATAAAAACGCTTATTAACAGAGCAGTAAAATTCTGAAATATAGCAAATCACATTCTACAGTTACACTAGGCTCAACGCTCAGCAACACAGCGATTCAACTGTCGAAAACAACGACGGACTCTCTCGGAACCGTCTCGAACCGTTCGGTCCACACTAGATCCTGGACACACCAAACCACTGAGCAGAAAAAGTTTCTGACAGCATATGCTTGTTTACCCGCTTCAAATGCAATAACAACACAACAGCACTTCCTCGCAGTTTTATAAATGAGCTTATTAGGCAAAAAGTTGACGCAGAGGTCAAACGTGAATGCGCTATTCTGTCAGCAGTGAGTCCAAACAGAACCAGAACCTGACTGACCCACACAGCAGCCCAAACAGCTTCAAACAAGGACAGGATTTATAAAAAAAATACATACATTCGGTTCTTCTCTTCTCTCACAGTTGGGTTAAATACAAAATAAGTCCATAAATCCTTTCTGGGCAAGTGGGCTTGCGGCCACCGACCGAGCCCCTTCGTGCAGCATGATCTTCCATGGTCCAGTTTGAAGAGGAAGTCACAGGTGAGCGCGCGCAGCGCGTGGCCGTGCTGCATCAACACCGCGGTGGTGGGCGTGACCAAACAGCTGACTTTCCGACACAATATAATTATGAGCAGAAATATAAATTATTGACGGACCACCGACTAACATTTTCGTTCAGTCCCGTCTCGTTAACGAAAACTCACACACATTTCGTCACGTTTTAATCATTAAAGAGCAATGTTTATTTAGTTACTGTCTCGTTATTGTCATGAAAAAAGGGGGCGTTGACGAAAAATTTAAGTTAACGTCACGTCAACAAAAACATCACTGTTTAATATCAGACGCCTTTTGGACATTATTTATTCTCCATCGGATACTGTTCCTGAGTGTGTTATTTCCCTTGATGCGGAGAAAGCATTTGATCGGGTTGAATGGGACTACTACTTGTTTAATGTTCTTGACAAATTTGGTTTTGGCCCCAATTTCATTACATGGGTGCAATTAATTTATTCACATCCCACCGCAACCATTCGTACCAACTCTCAGATATCAAAACCCTTCAGTCTACATCGAGGAACTCGCCAGGGATGCCCACTGAGCCCTATGCTCTTTGACCTGGCAATTGAACCTCTTGCCACTGCTTTGCGGTCCTGTGACACAATTTCAGGAATCTGGAGAGGCGATATGGAGCACAAGGTCTCCCTTTATGCTGATGACCTTTTACTTTTCATTTCTCATCCGACTGACACGCTGCCTTCCGTTTTATCATTACTTGAGGAATTTGGAATCAATTCTGGTTACAAATTAAACTTGAGTAAAAGTGTAATTTTCCCTGTCAATACCCTGGCGCAGACTCTTGACTTTAGTAAATGGCCTTTTAAAATTGAGAAGATAAAATTCTCTTACCTGGGTGTTACAGTTACGAGGAGGTATAAGGATTTATATCAAGAAAATTTTGTCTCTCTGTTGAATCAGACAAAGCAGGCATTATCCCGATGGTCACCGCTTTCCACTTCCCTCATAGGCCGTATTAATTCAGTCAAGATGGTCACTTTACCTAAGTTTTTATATCTCTTTCAAAATATTCCTGTTTTTATCCCTGGTTCATTCTTTGTTCAGTTAGATTCCATCATTTCATCATATCTGTGGCAAGGAAAACGTCCACGCTTAAATAAGACACATCTCCAAAAAACTAAGGCCGCAGGCGGTCTTGCCCTTCCAAATTTCCGCTTTTACTATTGGGCAGCAAACTTGCACTGTCTAGCATTCTGGTCATTCTATTACAACAGGCCTGACAGCCCTGACTGGGTAGAGATGGAGTCACAGTGTTCTGGGAAATGGTCCTCCGTGGCTTTCTTGGGATCCTCATTCCCGCTTCCACCACTTACAACTGTTATAAATCCAGTTATAAAACACTCACTAAAAATCTGGGCACAATTTCGCAAATGTTTTAATTTCTCTAGTTTCTCTCTTTACAGCCCTATTATGTCTAACCTACTAGCCCGGTCCAGTTCGGGTGGAGAAGGAAGCGTGTCACGCCCGTAGATGTCGCACAACAGGTTGGAGAAGAAGTCTGTGGGACGTCCGCTCTCAATAGACTCCGGTAAACCCAGCACACGAATATTTTGCCGTCTGCTTCGACTTTCTAAATCTGCTAGTTTAGATTTTAGTCTGGTGTTTTCCTCTTGGAGAGTTGAGCAGGTGTTTTCCACCTCCGACATGCGCTGGCTCAGGTCGTTAGTGACAAGTTCCAGTGATGACACACGCTGGCCATGTTCCTCCACCGCGAGCCGGGTCTGGTCCAGTTTGAGATCCAGCTGACTAAAAGTTTGTTTGAACTCAGCTGACAGCACCGCGCGGTGCTCCTCGAGCAGTGAGGTAATTGCCTCGAGGGTTATTAGGCCAGCGTCATCCTTCTCAGCGTCCTTCTTCGATCTCGTCGACTTTTGAGACATTTTTTATTTAAAATCTTTAAAAGAGATGTTTGGTGGAAGTTGTGTGCGTGATAATAGGCAAAAAAATATTAACTGTAGAGGGCTTGGTGGTGCTAAAAAATAAGTTTTAACCGGAGCACTGGCAAGTGCGACTTACTCCATCTTACGACCATACCCAATCAGCTCCTACATTAATTTGTGACCGGAGACCCCAGTGACTGAACCTAAAATGGCGTCCGGTGTTCTACATTAATTTGTGACCGTGTAAACTGAAGACCTACTTCCTGCTGCCCAAGATTGATCAGAAATGATCTTTTTTATCATAATTATTATTTATAAAGCCTTTAAAACAACCACAGCTGCAACAAAGTGATGTACACATGAAATTAAGAACATTCAAACACAATTTTTTTTTTAATACAGTAATTTCATATTTTTATTAAATATGATACGTTCGTAGGTCCCGTTGTTCGTAGGTCGATGGAGTCGTAAGTAGGGGGTTTGCTGTATAGTTCCCATGGGAGTTAGTCAAATGGCTCATTGAATTAGCATTTTTGCAGCCATTGGTATGTATACACAGCAAATTTTGCAGTGTTAAATCAACTCAAATAGAGTCAAATTTGACACTGTTCCAGAGTGTATTTGGTCCCAATCAGAATTGGTGTTAAATTAACTCTTTCATGAGAGTTGAAAATCCAGTGTTAAATTAACTCTACATTGAGCAACTTTTTAACTCGGATAGTGTTATTTGAAATTTACTCTTTTATAAGAGTTGAAAATCCAGTGTTAAATTAACTCTACATTGAGCAACTTTATAACACAGATAGTGTTATTTGAAATTTACTTTTTTATAATCCAGTGTTAAATTAACTCTACATTGAGTATTTTTTTAACACAGATAGTGTTATTTGGAATTTACTTTTTTATAATCCAGTGTTAAATTAACTCTACATTGAGTAATTTTTTAACACAGATAGTGTTATTTGGAATTTACTTTTTTATAATCCAGTGTTAAATTAACTCTACATTGAGTAACTTTTTAACACAGATAGTGTTATTTGGAATTAACACAGCAGTGGAAATCACTCCATAAAGAGTATTTTTTACACATTTAAGTGTTATTATTTTACTCTACTTAATTGTTAAAATGTATATAAAGTAACACTTCATAGTGTTAGAACCATGCACAACAATGGTGTTGATAGGATTATTTTCTGAATTGTAACTCAGAGTGTAAAAAATTCTACTCAATTTAAAAACAGATATTAAAATCTGTGCCATAATGGAGGTAACCGTTGAAAAAAATACACACTTAGACATTAAAATTTCAACAATGCATTTGAAACAAAAACAAATTGTACAAAAAGTCTTAATAAAAACATTTATTTGTCAGGCCAAAATACCTAAAAACACATTAAAACAGACTATTGCTTGTCATTAAATGACTATATGGAACAACATACAGTGAGGAATCTGTTGTGCCGTACTTTCTTTGGACATCAAACGGTTTAAAATAACATAGTTTGTCAATTTTAAACACCTTTAGAACTCTGTCAGGTTGTAATCTGACCCTAAATGCATAATAGTGTTAATCAAAAAACATAGTGTCCATCAGTGTTCCACAGAACACAATACAGGAAACCCCCGACAAAGTGCCTTAGTGAACAGTGCAGTACAGGAACTTGTAAAAGGTGCAGTACAGTACAGTAATGTATTTTTCAGCACAGAAAAAGCATACAAAATGCAAATTTCTTCCTAAACAGTTCTCAACCATAATCAGCAAAATGATGTCAACCATGAACACTTCTGAAAGAGCAGCAGCTACTGTATTGACATCAATCAGCAGCAAATCACATCTATCAGAAACATGTTGCACCCATCGTGAAACCAGTGCTTTGGTGTGCAGTCCATGTCCATGAAAAACAAGTCCATGAGCTCTAAGAAAGCTCGAAGCAGCAGAAAAAGAAAATGAATTCCCTTACTTTGATTGAAGTGTAGGTAGACAGTCTGTATGATGTTTTTCTCAAGTTCAAACCTGGATCACATGGAACTGCTTAGCAAATTGTAACTACTACGTTTACCTACTATGTAAACACTTGATTCAATCATTATTTCAGAGATATCTAACAAAATTGCAGGTCCTCTGGATGGATAATTTTTTTTTTAATTATTGAGCATGCATCAGAATATTTTAGAGACACCTCATTCCACTAGTCCATATATTTATTTTTTATTTATTAACTTTTATTTAACCAGGCAAATAAACGAGCCACTAGGGAGCACAAGCCAGTGTATCTCTTGTGCCGGTCCCAAGACCAGGTAAATGGTGAGGGTTGTGTCAGGAAGGGCATCCGATGTAAAACACTTTTGCCAAAACCATAATGCGAGTTCATTAAAGCTCCCCTGACATCATCTTTGAACTTTCCATAAAATGGCACAACATATATATATATTTTAAGATTGAACTATGATCGTTTTTGCTATAACAATGTTAAATGAATGAAAATTTCTCTCAAAAATAGTTTAAAATTAGCGCCGTTTTTTTACATGGTAAATCCGGGTTTTTCCGGTCACGTGACTGTGACGTCAGATCCAGACTCTGCTCCATTGCGCACATTGAATACAATGGAGAAAGATACAAACGCATCCGTCGAATTTAGCCATTTAAAACTTTAGATTTTAGCGATTTGGCTTCAGTTCGTGAAGAAGAAGTTATTTTGAGTGATCAACAACAAACAGCATGGTTTCTTTTGTGCGTGCTGCTTATTTTTTCAGGAGAGGTTTCACATTCAAGAAGTGAGCACCAGGTGTCAGCAAAGCTATCGTGATAACTCTTACGTGATAACTCTTACGGCTTTGAACGGCTAGTCATGAAAAGCATCACATCTGTCCTCCCTGACTCCCTGGATCCCTTCCAATTTGCATACCGACCTAATCGCTCAACCGACGATGCCATCTCCTCTGCCCTTCACACAGCTCTCACACATCTGGACACGAAGGACTCCTATGTTAGAATGTTGTTCATCGACTTCAGCTCGGCATTTAACACCATCATCCCCCAACAGCTCATCCTTAAACTGGACAGTCTGGGGCTGAACACCTCAATGTGTAACTGGCTGCTAGACTTCCTGACCGGGAGACCACAGACAGTACGGATCGGGAGTAACACATCTAGCACCATCACATTGAACACAGGGGCCCCACAAGGATGTGTGCTGAGCCCCCTTCTATTCACCCTGCTAACACACGACTGCACACCATCGTACAGCTCCAACCACTTCATCAAGTTTGCGGACGACACAACAGTGGTAGGTCTCATCAGCAACAACGATGAGACGGACTACAGGAACGAGGTGAGCCGCCTGGCCTTGTGGTGCGGACACAACAATCTCACTCTCAACGTGGAGAAGACAAAGGAGATTGTTGTGGACTTCAGGAAGAGGGATGCCCAACATCCCCCTCTGACCATCAACAGCACCGCAGTGGAGAGAGTAGACAGCACCAAGTTCCTGGGAGTGCACGTCTCAAAGGACCTGTCCTGGAGCAGGAACACTGCAGCACTGGCAAAGAAGGCTCACCAGCGTCTCTACTTTCTCCGCAAGCTGAAAAGGGCTGGAGCTTCAACCCCCATCATGAGCACCTTCTACAGAGGTGCCATAGAAAGTGTCCTGACCAGCTGCATCACTGTGTGGTTTGGTGCATGTACTGCATCCTGCCGCAAGAGCCTCCAGCGCATTGTGAGAGCAGCTGAGAAGATCGTGGGCACCTCCTTGCCCTCACTGCAGGACTTACACAGCAAACGCCTCACTCGGAAAGCCCACTGCATGGCAGGTGATCCCACACACCCACTACACAGCTGCTTCAGACTGCTGCCATCAGGGAGGAGACTGAGGAGTCTCCAGGCTCGAACCAGCAGACTGAGAGACAGCTCTGTTCATCAGGCAGTCAGAATGCTAAACACTCTGCCTGCTCTGCCCCCCCTCCCATTTGAACTGCCTTAACACTAAAACTTTCTCACACATTATCACTCAACACAAAGTTTTTAACACTAGACTCTGTGTCATCAAACGGGTTATTCACTAAACTCTCGGTCATGTGCTCATACAGTTTGCACTACTTCTCATACTTGCACTAATGTCTGTATTACATCACTGCCTATAATCATAATACTGTTTACATTCTCTGTTTACATTTATTAATACTGTTTACTTTTATTACTACTGCTTACATGTAATTACTACTGTTTACATTTATTTACACTACTCTAATATCTACACCACTGCTGGTACATATACAGTGTGCTCTGAACGGTCTTATTTAGGGATGCCCAATGTGCCTTACTGCATATGCCACTTTTTGCCTCTACAACAACATCAACTACTACCTCATACATATACTGTGTACATTGACTCATACGCTGCTTTGCCACTTTGCAAATGTCAATGCTAGAAACCTTTAGTTTATTTTAGTTATACTTTTTATACTCTTTTTTTATACCACTATGCAAAAAAACTCAGGACAGTGTTAGTTTTACTATTTTATGCTTATGTCTATTATTATATGTTTCAGTGTTTCAATGTTTAGATGTTTACTGTTGCACCGAGGGACTGAGAGAAACGCAATTTCGGTCCTGTGTATGTCCTGCACTGTACATATTGCAGATCTGACAATAAAGTTGACTTTGACTTTGACTTTACAGAGCACTCTGTAAGAGTAGGGGTGGTTCTGAAGGAGGAGCTGGCAAAGAATGTAGTAGACGTGAAGAGAGTCTCAGATAGGGTGATGTGTCTGAAGGTCTGATGCTAAACATAGTCAGTGGTTATGCTCCACAGGTTGGATGTGATGAGGAGGAGAAAGATAAATTTTGTAAAGATCTGGATGACGTGATAGAGAGTATTCCCAGGGAGGAAAGAGTAGTGATTGGAGCAGAGCTGAATGGACATGTTGGTGAAGGAAACAGAGGGGATGAGGAAGTGATGGGTAGGTTTGGTGTCAAGGAAAGAAACCAGGAAGGACAGATGGTGGTGGATTTTGCCAAGAGAATGGAAATGGCTATAGTCAATACCTATTTCCAAAAGAGGGAGGAACATAGAGTGACCTATAAGAGTGGAGGAAGGAGTACACAGGTCGACTACATTCTGTGTAGAAGAGGAAACCTGAGGGAGATTGGAGACTGTAAGGTTGTAGCAGGGGAGAGCGTGGCCAGACAGCATCGGATGGTTGTGTGTAGAATGACTGTTGTTGCGAAGAAGAGAAAAAGAGTAAAACCAGAGAAGAAGACCAAATGGTGGAAGCTAAAGAAGGAAGAATGTTGTGAGAAATTCAGAGACGAGCTGTTAAAGGCTCTGGGTGGTAAGAAAGAGCTTCCAAGTGACTGGGCTACAACAGCAACAACAATTAGAGAGACAGGTAGGAAGGTACCGTATTTTCCGAACTATAGGTCACACCTTTTTGACTAATTTGCATGCCCTGCGACCTATAGAGAGGTGAGACCTATTTATGGATTTTCCCCCATGTTTTTAGACCCCTTTTTGGCTCAGATATGACCGTTTTTCATTTTGGCCAAAAATGGTGCAGTACCACTTTTGGCCGCTAGGTGACAGGCACCAGAACCGTAGTGGCTGGCTTCAAAAAGGCTGGCATCCTCCCACCGTCAGCTGGAGCTGCTGAGGACTCAGACAGCGGTGAGGAGGAGGAGATGGAGGGACAGGGACCTTTGATGATGGGAAACCTTCCTCGTTCTCTGGCTGAACTTTTTGCAAGCGACACAGAGGACGAGGAATTGAAAAGGTTTGAATAAACAATTTGTTTGAATAAAAACTGTAAAATAAATATCTGTTTCTGTCATCTTTATGGGCGGGTGAGCGTGTAGTAATTTTAAAGCCGCTTTATTTATGTAGTCTTAACCGTCAAAGTGCATTTATTAACAAAAGTTAAACTACAATAATGTCAGCTGACAAATATATATTTTTAGGTGTTTATTTTGCTAAAATTAAAATAAATGCAGGTCTGTTCGCTCGCTCACAGCGGGTCTGCTCTGTGGGTGTGCGCACTGGTTTTGTTTACGTGGTAGCAAAACTATTTAAATTCAGCTGATTTGACCATTATAATCATTTTATTAACAAAAGTTAAACTGAGACACAATAATGTCAGCTAACAAATATATATTTTAGGCGTTTCTGTTGTTAAATTTTAACAAAATGCAGGTTCCCTTATCAGTCTTGTCACTCGGTGCAACATATCACTATGGGAAATTGCGCCTGCGCAGTTTTACCTGAAGGAATACAATCACGCCTTTACGGCAGGGACGTCAGCGTTGCGCCAGAGGCCACGCCCTCTGGGTACTTAAGTCGCTGATGCCCATCCATCGATCTCTTATTGCCCTTCACCTCGCTTAAACCTGAACTCTCTCTCTTCGCGGGACTTCTCTGTTGCTTCATCGCTCGACCAGAGGTGAGCTTGCTCCCTACACAGAGCGTACAGAGAATTATTCCTGCGTACTGCTGGGCTAGCGAAAGCTAGTCCGGCACATTTTTTCTTAACCTCAAAGTTTTTTCTTCTCCTCTTTCCGCAGACGGAAGAAGCGGACGGCGCAAACTGCGTCACACCGCTACCTCTGCTAACTCGTAGCAAGGCTAGCCAGCGAAAGCGATGCAACGGAGGAGACGTCTCAAATCAGAAGAAAAAGGATCTTGGAAGGACTCGCTCGTCTTATCTCGGACATGCCTCCGGAGAAAGGAAAGCGAAAGACAAGACTTCCAAAAAAGACCAACAGAGCGGCGAGTCCGACCTCGCGCGCCTGCCCAAGCGGATACGGTTTTTCCCTCTCAGCGACGGACACCCATGAGGCCTGTCCCGTCTGCTTGGGTATACTACACGCGAACATGGCGCTGGATGCACCCGAGTTTTGCCCACACTGCAGCCAGATGCTGGAGGCGGTGAGGAGGCACCGGGCGGACTTCGTCACCAAGGCTATGGGGGTTGCGGCGGGGCCAGCAGACCCGGACACCACTGAGCCTCTGACTTCCATGCCGGAGCTCGAGAGTATGGCTTTAGATGACAGCACCTGAGTCGAATGGGGCGACAGCCCAGATGTGCTGGCCCTCATGGTGGATTTAACAGTCGACTTTGACACTCGAGGCATGATGAACGAGGACAAGATCTCGATTTCAGCCTCAGGTGAATTTTCTGCGGACGAGGCCGACGTCGGGTACGAGGAATAGGGAGAAGACCTCTCCCGCACCCCGGTACCTGTGCTCCCTGAGACGGACTTTTCCATCCCTGCTCTGTTCGACTTGTGTCACAGAGCAACGGACGCACTGTAGATCCCATGGCCGGAGCCTCCACCTCGTCAACAAGTCACGAGGTTGGCAGGAAATTATTTTTTTTCAAAGCAGCAGGCCGCCACGAGGCAAAGGATGCCCGTCTTCCCGGACATCCTCACAGAGCTGACTCGCACCTGGTCTCAGCCCAGGGCGCCCATGCTGTTGCCGCTCTCACAGTTTCTCGACGTGGATGGGATGGATGAGGTGGGAATAGCCAACGTGCCTCAAATTGAGGACACGTTGGCATCTCATCTGGCTCCCAAGTCATCTGGGACAAAACCAACTCTCCCCAGCAAAGCCTGTCGAGCCTCGGCTTCTCTGCTGGAGAAGTGCTCCAGGGCTCAGGGCCTCGTAGCGCGCGCAATGAGCGCGTCCACAATGATGCAAGCTTACCTGGCTGAAAAACTACAAGAGCTCCAGGTAACGACAGACAAGCAAGCTGCCGTTGAGCTGTTGGATGAAGCCCGCAGGGCAACAGACTTTGTGCTCCGCATGATGGGGACAGTAGCTGTTGCTCAGGGCAGGGGAATGGCTGAAGTGGTCATCGCAATATGCCATCTGTGGAGGACCCTGACTGACCTCCCGGAGAGACAGAAAANAGGCTGAGCCAACTCAACCGGGTCCCCTGGTAACACATGAGCCGGTTTCAAATGGTCCACCGAAACACTCTCTTGATTACCCCCCAACTCCACCAAAATATCTTTAGGTCCCCTCTCCAAAACACGAAATGGACCATCGTAAGGAGGCTGAAGTGGTGAACGGTGTGCGTCATGGTGGATAAATACATACTCGTCCGACATAAGGTCCTTCGGCACAAACACGTGTGGAAGGCAGTGATGTGCTGCCATTGGGGCAACAGATCTATATTCCCCTGTTAGAACCGCCCTATTCCCCTTGGGAGCAACTGAACCCGCCGGACCTGGAAGAAACTCCCCTGGTACCCTCAAAGGCTGGCCAAGGACCAACTCAGCTGAAGAAAACCACAGGTCCTCTTTAGGAGCTTGAACGCAGGCCCAACAAAACCCAAGGCAGGCGATCCATCCAACCCTGATCCACCATGAGACGGACTTTTCCATCCCTGCTCTGTTCGACTTGTGTCACAGAGCAACGGACGCACTGTAGATCCCATGGCCGGAGCCTCCACCTCGTCAACAAGTCACGAGGTTGGCAGGAAATTATTTTTATTCAAAGCAGCAGGCCGCCACGAGGCAAAGGATGCCCGTCTTCCCGGACATCCTCACAGAGCTGACTCGCACCTGGTCTCAGCCCAGGGCGCCCATGCTGTTGCCGCTCTCACAGTTTCTCGACGTGGACGGGATGGATGAGGTGGGAATAGCCAACGTGCCTCAAATTGAGGACACGTTGGCATCTCATCTGGCTCCCAAGTCATCTGGGACAAAACCAACTCTCCCCAGCAAAGCCTGTCGAGCCTCGGCTTCTCTGCTGGAGAAGTGCTCCAGGGCTCAGGGCCTCGTAGCGCGCGCAATGAGCGCGTCCACAATGATGCAAGCTTACCTGGCTGAAAAACTACAAGAGCTCCAGGTAACGACAGACAAGCAAGCTGCCGTTGAGCTGTTGGATGAAGCCCGCAGGGCAACAGACTTTGTGCTCCGCATGATGGGGACAGTAGCTGTTGCTCAGGGCAGGGGAATGGCTGAAGTGGTCATCGCAATATGCCATCTGTGGAGGACCCTGACTGACCTCCCGGAGAGACAGAAAATTCCTTTTCTCCACCATTCAATAGAACCGACGGGGCTTTTTGGAAAAGCGCTCGATCAAATTCAGACCAGGCTGGACCAGAGGCGCAAACAGGCTGAAGCTCTCCGGGTGGGCATCCCCAGGAGAACCTTCCCCCCCCCAGGGAATCAGCTGGGAGCAGAGCACCGCAGCCTCGACACCACTCAGCCACACGTGCCCCACCGCAAAAGCGGCCGGCGTACGAGGTCGAGCACCGGCAGAGACCACCGCCGGCTCCACCTCGGACTGAACACGCCTGGAGTAAGAACAGATTTGTTCCCCGCCAGGCGGACCGGTACAGAACCTCCTCGGCAAACCGGGACACCAAACAGAAGCGTGCCTGATGAACCAGGTCCGCTTCATAACTTTACACGATCACCCGCCCACGCGGTACGGGAAATGATCTTTTCACGTCCAGACTTTGTTTGTAGCACGGTACAAAAAGCTGGTGATTCTGTTTTAGACACAAATCATGTTCTGTCTGCTGTGAGTGACATAAAGCCAAATATGTCGTTACACATAAGCACGAATAAAGTTAAAAAAACAGACTCTGTTTTCTTGACTAAAAAAACAAACAAAAAAACAACAACAACAAACACAGTAACATCAGCAGAACAGTCCCCTCTGTTCTCCCAGCCGACATAAAGGGCGGGGGCCATTTTTCCCCCCTCCCTCACGGCTCACGGGGTGTTAGCCTAATTGATAAACCCTAGCAGGGCGCCTCTGCTCGGTCTGTAACAGACAATAATAATAATAATAATAATAATTAATTTAATTTATAACGCACTTTTCATTAGTGAAAATCTCAAAGTGCTACACATATTCATACACCGGTAGCGGCAGACTACCATGCAAGGCGCTTTCCAGTCCTACCGGGAGCAACTCGGGGTTAACTGTCTTGCCCAAGGACACAACGACACATGGTGTGGGGAACCGGGATTTGAGCCGCCAACCTTCCGATCGGGGGACGACTGCCATTACCACTACGCCACGGTCGCACTCACAGAGGCGCCTACGAACAGGCCCGTGCCGCCTCACAGAGGCAGGTGAGCGGTGTCATGTGTTCCACCCCCCGCTCTATTCTAAACCACGGAGCCAGGAATACACAAATCAACCAAACCCGTGACACGTCCGCGCTCCAGGTGTGCGCGCCGACAGAATCTGACGACCCACCTTCCTGGACACTCGTTCATCGAACGCCAGTAAGGGACGGGGAGCCGCGACAGAAGCCCGCAGGCCAACACCAGTGTCACACATTCATTCTAATTAGGGATGGGAATTGTTAAGAAATTATCAATATCGATTCCTTTATCGATATCATTTATCGATTCAATTCCTTATCAATTCTGTTAACAATTCTCATTGAGTTAGAAAAAAATATATAGTACACCATTTGTGTGCATGAAGTATTTAATGCTCTTTCACCAGAACAAAAATAGAACTTTTATGAAAAAATAATTCCTAATTAACATTACCGTATTAAGGGGCTGTCCATGGTTGGAATGGGTGAAAGGCTTCTATACAGTTGGACTTCTGTCTCTTCCTCAAAAAGTTCTTCTAGGGTTGTCTCTTTTTGCTGCTTTACAGGAGGCATCTGAAATTATTGACATAACCACAAGATTCAATTTTAAAATAAATAGTGTAATAATCCATGCAATCTATCATCTTTCATTACAAAAAACAAAACTTACATAGTTATCATCTTCATCCTCTTCTGCCTCCCTCGGTGTCTCTCCCTCTGCGTGTCTCCCAGCTCTGCCAGCTTCAGAAGAAATTCACCATTAAAAACACTGAGCAGCAAGAAAAGCTCTCACAACAGAAAGAGGCTACAATGAAACACACTGAACAAAAATATAAAACAACACTTTTGTTTTTGCTCCCATTTCTACGGTGGCATTTTTAGGTCTGTTGTGTGTTAATATCGTCATCCTGAAAGCTAAGTGTGCTAGCAACAGCCTCTGAGCCAGCCAGACTCCGGCAATCCTCGTCAGCTAAATGTTATTACATGAGATGGAGATTATTTATAAAATACAGTGGAAGCAGTATAGCTAAAAGGTAACAAGTGAAAGAATTTGACGTTACCTGCTGTAACATTTACAACGGAGGTGGACGCTTTCTCTCCACTTCCTTCTCCTCCAAGCAGCGTGTTAAAAACGGTACATTTCTTCAAAATCAGCGCATGCCGAGTGGCCAAATCTTCTGCATGTTCGACGTATTTCCTCCCTTTATCGTAATGGACGCGTTGCATGCGTTACAAGTAGTCCTGGTCTCATCTTTTTTCGTGAAATGAAGCCAAACGCTTGAGCGCTTCCTCCGCGACGCCATTTTGAACATAGATATCATATATAGACACCACCACCACTCGTCTCGGGCGCGGCGCATGTCTGTGATGTCAGCGCTTGAATACGTCACCACCATGAGTCTACAGAACCGGTAAGCTGAATCGTTAAGACATGCATCCTACAATTCCATGGAATTGGACTATTAAGAACCGGTTCTCTAACAGAACCGGTTCTCGGTTCCCATCCCTAATTCTAATGCTGAAGTTGTCCCATTGTTTTTAATGGGCGACGCGTCATGCTCAAACAGTGATTCTGCAGCGTGTGACCACGCTCACTGTGCTGACCCAAACAGGGAATGGGCTGGAGTCAGGAGATCTGTTCGTTTACAAAACGTGTATCCCCCCCGACCCACGACCCCCACCAAAAGGAGGAAAAGTAGACACTCTGTTCAGCCTTTATCTAATAATGACAGCAGATTGTCTCTGCTTCCAAACGCTCTTGGTCAGAATAGTATGGAGGTACGTCTGTGGGAAGGTCCTCTTCCTAACCTGGTCGACCTTCAAAGGACCACTGAAATCAGGGTCTCTGAGGGAGAGCTGGTTCCACCACCTGGTCCTCTCCAGGGACCGTCTACGTCACCAGAAGGAACAGTTTCGCCAATTAGGCTGAGAACTGCGGCTAATTTTAGCTTGGTGGCGGAGAAGAACAGACTGATGGCCTCAGGCCTGCCAGAGAATGTGGTAAAAACCATTCAAAATGCACGTGCTGTGTCAACACAGTCTCTCTATGCACGGAAATGGCATATTTTTGAAGCTTGGTGCACAGAAAGAAATATTATTTCTTATTCATGTGACCTGGCTCAGCTCCTCACCTTTCTTCAGGACTTGCTGGAGAAAGGTCGCTCTTTCTCAACGATTAAGGTGTTCCTATCTGCAATTTCAGCTTGTCACGAAGGCTGGGGAAGCAGGACACCTGGCGCGTATCCGCTCATAATAAGATTTATGAAGGGCGTGCTAAGGAGGAGGCCCCTCAGCAGGATTTTGACCCCTGGATGGGATCTTAGCATGGTCTTGGGGGCTCTTTGTGATCCCC